>CAIGRN010090888.1:0-15110 GCA_903798345.1 Fraxinus anomala | reverse complement strand
AGAATTTCACTTGACGCATTATTATCGGTTTTTGTTAGAAATCACAAAAAAATACACCATATAGGTGTTGCTAACGTAACACTTGTAAGGTGCTTGTGAGAAAATCATGTACACAAAAAATCAATATATGAGATAGTAATGTATTACAATACTATTTAATAAAAAAAAAACAGAATACATTTTTTATATAGAACCATGTAACAAGAATCATTAAATTGATGATGATTCTCATTATAGATAAATATAAATAAAATTTAAGTAATATTAATATTTCAATTAACTTTATTTAGCCAATGTTTTATGGGGATTACAATTAGAATCTTAATTGATATTGATTAAATATTGATGAAATATGCGGTTAAAAAATTATGAGTCTTATGAAATGTGTGGTTATAATTAATTGTTGACTTTAATTTAGATTAAAATTTTAATTTTAATCCCTACTAAATAGTGACTTAATATATTTTTAAAAAAAATGACGCTATTTAGGATCAACATAGGTGGCAATTAAATGTCATTAAGTTTCCGTTTGGCCCCTGTTATTTGATTATAATTTTTTTTTTTTTGATAAATGTGTAATTGTAAAGAATAAAAAGTTATAGATTTACGTGTAATATCATTTTTTTTTTGGAGAATGTGTGGTTGATAAGAAGATAGAGAAGAAATGATTATAATTTTAACGGGGATCAAATATGGGCTAAATGATAGATTCATTCAAATGCGAAGTCAAAATATCAATTTAATTACACTATCAAGAGTGATAACTTTAATTGGTGTTCTACTACCATTGTTGCAACTTTGGTGGTCCAACTTTGGGCCGAGTTTTAACTTTTGGGCCTAGCACCCCTATTTGCACCTCTAATTTTATTGTTAAAAGTGGAAATTACTTTATATTATAGAATTAATGATATACTTTTTTTTATTTTTTATTTTTTTTATTTTTTTGAGGTATAGAGGAATGGGGAAGAAAAGGGACAGAATGGGAGATGGGCCAGTGGCCAGCCAACAAGGGTGGATAGACTAAAATTATTTGGGTTTATAAATTAACCAGATAAATTTTATTCAAGCACATCACCATTAAAAAAAAAAAAAAAAAAACCCCCAACTATTTCCTTGTATCAAATGTTAAGTAAATAGAGTATTTCAATAATAAGATGTTGACATCTTCGAAAAATTTGAGAAATACGACTATTTCTTTGTATCAATCTTTTAAGTAAAATGCTATTTCGATGATTCACTTGCGACAACAATATTAAATTATTTAATTTGGTTTTTCATCATAAAAGTAAAATAACAAAAAACCAAAAACTTTGGTATCATCCATACATTATTATCACAAAGCTCAACTCCACCACCGGCTGCCAAAGAGCCGGCAATAGTATTATGAAATTTAAATTATATTTGAAGTTTTATATGCATTAGACAATTAATTATTTTTTTGTCAAGCCAAGTAGATGGAATTAATGTATATGCTGCTCCATCCACTTGTATTTGCCGTCAACCTGATGAAAATTTTAATATAATGAACATCATAATTAACGTTATTATGATAACGAAGCAACAATGATACGTTACATTAATTAATTGATGAATAAGTTCATATAGTAAGTTCCGAAAATTAAACGATCTACTAAATAATTGATGTGTCATGTCATTTTTTCTTAGCGGTACTTAAAGCATCTGTAACGCTTACATCAATTTAGAGCTTTACGCAAAACTTCTATGAAAATCCCCTTCCAACCCATATGTTGACACCAAACTCGTGTAATGAATATTTTATACTGTTCTGAATGCTAACCTCGGAATCCTCAATTTTGTCTTAACCATGTTATAGAGGAACCTAACCAGAGCTTCGTACCCTCTACGTAAGAGTCACCTTAGCACACAATGAATTTTTCAACCATGCTACACGAACATAGAGAATGACCGAACATACACATATGGGAGGGTTGCCATTTTTAATTCAGGCGGGACCCACACGCAAATGTGAGCGTCGACCCCTATGTCAAATTTTTTGGGGCACTCAGCAAAATTGTAAATTTTTATTCATATCGTATCTTTGTTTTATATCATTATATTATTAATTTAATTTATATTTTTTTCATTTTAATTCTATTATTATTATTATTATTGATGTTAAATATAATATTTTTTTAATTGTGGGATTAAGTGTTATGTTCTTTTAATTATTAAAAAATGCAATATTATAGTTCTTTTAATTGTAAATTTTTAATTTAGTAATTTTATTAGTAATATATATTGTAATTAAATTCTTTGAAAAAAAAAATTATTAAAAATAAGGAAATAAAGGAAACAAATCAAACAATATTTATTTATGCAATGAATTGGAGATTACTAAAAGACAGTATGAACACTTTTGGTGTGAAAGTTGCACAATTTTAATAAAACGGGGTGAAGCTAGATTGCCTTAATAGATAATTTCTCATCTAACATGACAATATGTAATTGTACATTAGAATTTTTTTAAACCGTACTTAAGTCACACTATATTAGCATGCATCTAATATTACTAGATATATTTAACGTTGAAATCTTGTTCATTATACCAATCAAATTTAGATAGTTGTCAATTCATGTTTTCAGAGGCTCGCCTATTCTGATTGAAACCTTTTCGACTCCAACAGGGTTCATTTCAACCTTAAAAATACTAACGAAGAAAAGGGTTCCTCTTCTAACTATAAATTAGACCAAAACCAGGTAAAGATAGGCTGGAAAGAGAACGGAGGAAAGTAGTTTTCATTTTCCTCTCTCTCTGAGGAAAAGAAAGTGAGAAATACAGGAAAATTTTCAACAGCTTGAAAAATGGGTTGTGGGGAATCAAAGCATGCTGTTGCAACAGAAAGCACCATTAGCAAAAGCAAGAATTCCAATTCCAACAAAATCGCAGAATATTCTGTTGAAGAGAAGGAAAAGTCGATCAAGGAACCTGGTGTGGTTGTAAATGTGGAGGTAAGGGAAAGTTTGGGAGAGGAAAAGGAAAAGGAAAATGCCAAAGTAATTGATAACCGAAATGGAGAATCAGGGATGGAGGAAAATGTGAAAGGAAGGGAAAATTCTGAAGATGGAAAGGAAAATGCCAAAGTGGAAGAGGAAATCCAGGGAGGAAATGCCAAAGTAACTGATGATGGAAATGAAAAATCTGAGGAAGAGGAAAATGTGAAAGAAAAGGAAGAGGAATTGGAGGTTCATGTTGTAATTGTGCAGGAAAATAAGGAGGGAAAATATGACGAAATCAGTGTTCATCAAGTTCAAGAACCAGAGGAAGAAAAGCTCAATATTGAAAAGGAATCCATTATCCCTGACGAAAATGCATCAAAAAGGAAATTAGATTTGAATGATGATGTGGAGGGAAAGGAAATTAATCAAGAGGCCAAGGAGGACACTAAAACTGGTTTGTTTATAATCTCCATTTTACCTTTCTTTATTACAGTTCTGTTAATATTTTGTTGCAACAGGCACACATTTATATATTTATTTGAATTTTGCTTTTTAGTTTGGATTCATAATTTTCATAAATGGGTGGTGGTAAGTACCACCATGTTTAAAAGGTCGTTGCATGTTAAGAGACAGACGAATTTCTTTATTTAAATTTTATCTTAAAGGATTCATCAATAGTGTAATTTGTTTTATCTTTGGCTGCAGAAGAGTCTGTTAAGGTGGAAGAAGAAAAAAAGGTGAAAGAAGAAGTGGTGGTGTTGCCAATTGCTGAAACAAAAGATTCTGCCACCAAAGGGGAATAGATGGATAGTAATACTTGTGCAGGTGAATTTGAAGCTACAGCAGAAAAATTACTTCCGTATTCCTACAAGTTACAAAACATAGTATAATTTACAGTTTACTTTTCTTTATTATTGAATATTTAAATATAAATAAATTACTTTTAACGGTTTAAATTTATAGATTAAATTATCGTTTAACATGGTATCAAAACATGTAAGAATAATCCACCACAATGACTTTTAACCCTTCGTATAAAACGTGAACTTCGAAGATGTTAATAAAGCCCATTCGGTCAATTTAATCAACCGAAGAGTAAATTTAACATGGTATCAAAACATGTAAGAATAAATTCACTCTTTATCAAAAAATAAAGAGTGACGAAACATTCTTCCCACCTTTATTGAAAATAAAACTTAATTTATTATTTCTGCTATAATTCAGTTAAAAAATGTGATGGCAATGTCCTATTAGGACCATAGTTTAACTCCCAAAATCGAACACCATTTCCATCAAAAGTTATATTCCATCTGCAAACTTCAGCAAAATAAACTGAAATTCAACTCTGTTTAAATTTAGAAGCTTGGAACACAACGGTGAAGCAATAAAATTAACCACAAAACAATAGACAAGAACATAAATTAACTAGTTATTCACATCAAGTACGAATGTTACAATAGTTATGTACAAATACTCCTCCTCAGGGGCTATATGCCCCCTTCAGATGGTATCATTAGAGGGAAAAAGTCGACGTGCTATGTGCAGTTACCTCTTTTCTTGACTTCTAAAGAAACTTGACACGGTTAACCTATAGCACAGTTACCTCTTTTCTTGACTTCTAAAGAAACTTGACACGGTTAACCCAAGTAAATATCTACAATGCGCTTCCCTGATCAGCCAGTTCGGTAATTAATTTCAAATCGGAAGCAACGGGATCTCTGGATAAGACGAGATTTCCATCAAGATCTTTTCGGACAAATGCAGAGATACGGGGATCCATTATGATTTTGCATGTGCCTGATGTCTCGCATCCCATTTGAACGCCATAGTATGTCATGTGATCTGGAATACTATTCCCAGCTACTGACCTGCAAAAGGTTTAGATAAGGTCAGCGGCAGCTTTTGCAAATACTGGTTAACTTCCAATTACAAATAACCATCAGCTAAAGCAATTCGGAAGTAAACAATTCTTTCTTCTATAGAATTGCAAATACAGTGGTATAGGTGTCAAAATGTGTTGTTCCTCCCGCGACATAATGGTACAGGTCATGCTGGACAGACCTCTAAAAAAATCAAAAGAAAACCAAATACTTAGAATGAAACAATGCACTGGATCTACTCAAACTATTGATGTAAACGTCATCTTACAGGGTGGGGGTTGGATGAAGGCTGACTGTATTTGCTCGTAGTGGTGTACTGTGAGTGTGTAGCGACCAAGATAAGAAGCACCAAAGTATGACATTTAATGTTTTGAATTTGAAGTCTTGAATGCAAATAAAATAATAATTTTCTGATATCAAGTTGAGCACGAATAAGTGCTAGCAGAAATGAAGTCAGGGATGAAATTTCTCATCGTGCTCAGAGGTAATGAATACTTGCCTGCTACATGTTGGGTCTTCCCCAGAATTATCGCAGACCTTCTCAACTGTATAAATAAAACTTCCAAGACCAATACTGTAAAGCCAGACCTGAAAAGAGAAGATCTTATAAGCCCCTGTTTGTCTACCATTTTTCAAAACATTGTTTGCTACAGTAAGATTCTCCACCACACAATTCACCCAATAAAATATTTTACACACAAACCAATAAAGTTACTTTAAATTTCAACCACACATTCTCCAAAAAATACTATTCATTACTCCATTTTCAATACAATAATGTGTGACAAACAAAGCCTAAATCAAGGGGGGGAAAAAAAAAAAAAGCAAGCAAGCATAAGTTGGAAGAAAAAGATTAAGGTCAGATTTTAGGAACCCTGAAATATATTCGATAAGAAGGTTGTGATGTGGTAGTAATTTGAGTAATCTTAGTAGTCAAGAGAAACATGTTCAAATATCAAATTAAAATGAAAACTACGATAAATTGGGGAAGATTGTATGTTGTAATAAATAAATAGGATAAAACAAAAGCACAACATTGAAGGGGAGTGGGAATGAGTAATAATAGAAGACTTTCCTTATTAACGTTTATCTAAAGAAATCTATGAAACCAAAGAAATTAAAGGGTAACTTACACCATGTTTCAGCTCACTGAAAATAAAAATTAAACACCCATAACTCATTAATTATGTGCATCATTTAAGGGCAAGGATCGTGCCGCTAAAAACTAAAATAATAGTATCTATGAATTTGAATTACAAAGAACCATTACCTCCCTTGGGAAGTGATGGTACGTCTTTTGAGGGAAATAATGGTAGTAAGGGGGCAAATGTGGCACAATATCATGTCCATTGGTGACACGAATGGTATTTGGCACCACTTGGCTATAGTAGGATGCAAAAGCAGCATTACCGATCCTAGGTTGTCCAAACGTCATGACCTGAACATTCTGCTCTCTAAGAGCAAGCTGAGAATATGACGAAGTTTTTCAGTAAAGATTCCAGAAAATCCAAGAAAATAATAATTACAGCAACAGTTACACAAAAACCCGAGATTGAATCTCAAAATTCAAATTCTACAGACATCAAGAAAAATCACAAGTTTTGCATAGAATTTAGAAATTTGGAGATGTGATAATTGGTAAAATTACCGAAGATTTTAAGGTTTAACTTGAGAATTGAAAGTAACCAATAGAAAGGGATATCACAAGAATCAGTCATCAACGTTCTCTTTTTTCCTTTAATAATAAAAAATAGCCAGAAAAAAATGGCCATTGCACACACTTACAGCAAATTATACGTCATTTAAGAGAAGGCACCATATTCAGGAAATCAAATGTCTAACAACGGAAAATAATACGATAAGGTAAGTGTAGGATAGGTACACTGAGATCGAGTCCACAAAAACCAGCTATCGCCCCACCCATTGAATGCCCAGTCACAATAATATCAATTTTTCCATACAAGTCCATTGCCTTTTCAACCGCATTTACTACTCCAGGCCGTAATGTCGAGTTGTAGTAAGCAGAATAAAATCCATGATGCACCTGAAAGAAAGGAAGGCCACATGAATGTATTCATACCCATATAAAGACTCAGTACACATATTTACGAAAGAGACACCCAATCACAAAACTTGGTAGTTCGAACCATTGCATTATCTATTCCAGGGTAGTCTATATCAAGCTGCTTCCAGAACAAATCTTCCACCCAATTCTGTATACTGTAAAACACAAGTAAGCACAACATAAGAAATAAGCAAACTAGTCACAAGCACACAATGATCATCATGAACTAAAACAAATTGTTATACTATCTGAAAATGCATATGCCAGAATGATCACAACCAGCATTGGGTAATACTGCACATAGATGCAAAATAACAAAAGATCTTACTTTGTCTTGGATGTAAAAAAAGATTATAACACCCCGAATTCCCTTTACCAACTGTTATTTTTTAATTTGGGCCTTGCTCTAAAACAATTGAAAGTTTAAGGATCTAATTGATTTTTGGCCAATAATTTAGGGACCAAAAATGCAATTTTTGCAAATTTGTAGATTTTTAGTGCCCAGCTGCAGTAACTCATGAATAGTGTTACCTTTTGGTAAATATTCTTTTCTCTTTTAAAATCATGTCAAATAAACTCTTTATGGTAAAATCCAAGATATTTTGCCCATTTGGCACAGATTCTTTAAAATTCATTTTTCCTCAAACTCATTTCTAACTACACATCCTCTCAATTAAATAATTTTACACGTGAACATATAATTCTCTATTCTTTAACAGCACATTCTCAAAAAATCACTTTTCACAAAATTTATTCTAAAAAAATCTACATTGGACCCCTTCATTGATAAGGAAACATATAAATCTAGATTTTTATAGATGGTATAATTTATTTTGTATATATGTTTACCCGTTAACATATAAATAAGTACATTTATTAGTATAAAAAGGATATGTAAAATAAGTATCTTTACTAGTATAATGTGAGAATAATTGTTGTTAATATAAATTAAGGATGCTTTTGGGGCTATAACATGGAATCACACGTGAGCTTGAAGGAAAGTAGCTATGTTTAGGGACTATTGCCTAAGAAAATGATTAAGGTTTTCAAGAAGGCATTTAACCAATGTTCAAACCCCAGCAACTAGCATATATTTAAACACATGTGCGGACAGAAGCCACAACACACCCCCAACTCCCTCACACGCCCCTCCCTTTTCTCTATCTTACAAAGTAGTGTTTTGTAATTTGAAAAGTCAAAGGGGCCAAATCACTCTCAACATTTCTACCAATCTTTAAGGGTAAGTACGATATGTTGTATGCAAACTATGTACGTTGTTTTAAAACTTGAAAATCATGTTTATGGGTTCTATATAAATACAAATATCAATATTAGCATGATACACGGACTGGAGTTTAGTAGATAGGCACATGAATTATGGGTTCCATACGAATACAAATATTAATATTAACATGATAGGCTGTCCAGATTTTAGTAGATAGGCACATGAATTTTATCACCTATGTTCGATAAAATTCTCGTGTCTCCTCTTAAGTATGTTATGACTATTTTTTCTTTACTTTAAACATGTTATAAATTTTATCAACATACTAATTGAGTATAATCTCATCCCCTCCACGAAACTAATGGTTCGAGACGGTCAAGCGCGGAGATGGCTTACAGGTGGGATTTTAAAAATACGTCAGTGGAAAATTATTTTTTTGTTAAGGATTTAAGTGATTATCATCTACGTCAAGATTTATTGAACCTGCGACTTTGTTTTGAAAAGATTAGATTGTTGTCATTAAAGCCATTAGTCAGTTATTTTTTATATTCCCATATAATTTTTTTTATGTTTCATACTTGAAACTCTCGAGTAAGTTTTAGTGACACTCGGGAATTTAAGCCCCAGGCCATCACAAAGATGATGCATATTAAGGCAGGGACTGGATTGGAGAAGTACCCTTACAAATTCATATTTTTATTCATTCATACAAAAAGATAGCACTCAAACACTTACAATTCAAGCATCAAATTTGAGATAAAACATGTAATCATAGAGATGATAAAAACATGAAGCACCAGTACAGGAGAAACCTGCTTTCCTGAGTCCCTCTGAATGCAATCACAATAGCATTCAGATCCTTTGCAACCCCAACAAATGCCTGCACAAGATCTTAACAATTAACAATATACAAATAGCTGTTTAAAACATGGCAAGATAGGAATAAAACTTTCCTGAGAAGGGAAAAAGGGAAAAAGAATCCAACTAAAAAAAGGGTAGGACTCAGAAGAGCCATTTTTCCTAACCTGCAGGCAGTGCTTCACATCAATAATCAGGTTGATAATTTCAAATCCCTGCATAGATCACAGTATGACATCATTGCCAAGATCAGATGATATATAGCTGTTCTATGATCATATAACTAACATTAGCACTTTTTTTTATACTTAATCTTGGCATTATGTCTTGCTCATTACCTTGGTTAAATGATTACATCTTGAGCAAGTCCAAGCAAACAGTTCGGTCAAGTCTGACAAATAAACCTGCAAGTGCGAGACTTAGTTATGTTGAGAATTCCTCAAAACCTTGTGTCAATAAAATGTTATCATTGTGTCAGGAATTTTTCTGACCAAACTATTATTTTATGACAAGTATCATTATGCATTGCTAGATAATAAAATTTACTCGATCAAGTAAGGGGAAAATAATGATGCTTATGATTCGCCCATTATAATAAAAAAAATTTACTCGATATAATTATCACCTTCTCAACATGATTATTTGAAAAATGTTATTTACAACAAACTTACAGCCGAAGCATATTCAACTAGTATTCTTGCAAGCGTGTGATTGTAAGTTGCCATATGATGATGATGATGATGTGTATGTTCCACCGTTACCTTAATTTCTGCTACCAAAACAACACAAAAAAGTAGGCAGCAATTAATAAATTTTCCCCAACAAAAGCCACTGGAAATCAGTAAAGCAGAACATATAAATAATTATTCAGCAGACATCTAGCAAACGCCTTTTACGGAAGCTAGAAGAACGGTTCCCTATCTCTCATGTGAATTGAATTCGGCCACTGAAGTTTCGAACAATCTATATATTTTTTATTAGCTAGTTGATTGGACGGAAGATAGGACAAATTCTATCTAGAGAATCAAAACATATATCAAAAACAAATTCTATCTAGAGAATCAAAACAAACATTAATTCAGAAGGAAACCATTGGCATATAGTAATTGAGCTAAATTTCACAAGAAATATCTCCCAAAATTCTAGTTAATGGCATTCGAATAAATAATCAAAATCCAAATGTTCAATAAATTATCAAACCGAAATCCAGAGTTCTTCAGAAAGAATGAACGATTATCACCTCTACCAGATGAATTGACAATTAAGCATAACATAATTGCCACAATCATCCAGCCCCTTGTTTCCATTCTCTGCCAAAAAATCAATAAAGTTTAAACCCTCAAGTTAGTAAACAAGTTAACCCCACATTAATTACAGAACAAAAATTGCGAAAAGAGAAAATAAAAATTAACCTAATTAAAGTCTGCAATGTAATTCAATTCTCCAAAGTGGATGAATTCCCGGTGATCGTAAAACGACGACGGACTTTCAGGGGGCGTGAGAAGAGGCAAAACGACGACGGATTATAATGAGTCGACCTTTTTTTGGCTATTCTGAAATTCACACAAGAAAAAGAAAGGTCTTTTAAACCGGAGAGAGACTGGAATTCCCAAATTGCCCCGGTTTCGGAGACTTTCGCCGGTGGATTATTACCTTGGTAGGTGGACTCCTGGGTTTAAGCTGGGGCGATTCCGTAATTCCTGATGGCGTGTAGAAATCACGTTGAGGCGGAGATAATGACGTTTGGTTTGTTCAGGAGTTGAGACATAGGATAATACCGGTATAATGCTTGCACAATTCCACGTGCATTGCACGTGGATAATGTCAATGTGGGATCATATAGAAGACGACGACGATGACGACGATGTATCAAAACACATTAGATGGCGAGTTGGTCCATTATGGTCATTTGTGGAAATAATCAATAGTCTGAAATTAGAATTTAAGTTTATAAATAGGAGCCAAACATAGGCTTAAATAATGTTCGACAAATTTGGTTTTCTTTAAAAGGGAAAGAAAAATGAAAAAAAAACTCACTTCTATTTTACTTTAATGATTGATTGTTGATATTTTGCCATGTTTGGCCCTCATTATTTTACATTATAATTTTTCTCTTTCTTATTTTCAGTCATACAATTTTTCTTAAAATAATATTACACGTAAATTAAAAAAAATTCTTTTTTTTTTCAACCACATTCTTCAAAAAATTATAATACCAAATAATTGTGACCAAATGGGGGGCTTTATCTAGTATATGTCAACATGCACAATAAATTATTCGGACCGTAATCACAAGGTCAACTAACTTTTCTTTGTAGCTTTGTGCAACGAAATACTTTAGAGAAAATTTAGTTACATCTCATGTAATAACCCGGACCTTTATAAGTAGCTCAAGTGTAAATTTTGATAACTTTAGGACTAAATTTGAGTTCCTTCTATTCTTGAGGGACCAAAATAAAAATTATGAAAAAAAATGTGTTTTAGTCTAATGAAGGTTGAAATTTAGAGCTATTGGTGAAAATGAGTTATTTGAGCAATGGAAATAAAATTTGAGACTTATTTGCAAGATTTGAAAAGTTAATTAACAAACTACGATTCAAGAAAAGTTACATGTTATGAATTCTAGATATTAAGATAATGTTTGAGGTTTAGAGGCTTGATGAAATTTTGGTAAGTTTGAGGATCAATTTGGAATTTTACAAACTTCAAGGACTAAACTATAAGTTCGAGAAACTATTATGATTTTCGAGCCATATAATATTTATGAGGTTGAAATAATGTGATAGAACATATTTGGTTCAGTTTGAGAATTTTCGCAATCTATTTGCAAATTGAGACCATGTCTAGGTCGTTGAAGTTTTCGGATAGCAACCCTATGTTTGATACTCTTTTTTTTTTCTCATTCTCATTTTTTTCTCTTTCTTCATTTCAATCATACATTCTTTAAATAAAATAATATTACACACAAACTAAAACTTTTCATCACACATTCTCACATCAATCACTATTCCAAAATTTCTATTCTCATAAAAATAAGATTCAAACACAAGCTAATATTAAATGCGTTTTAAAAGTTTAATAATTCTAATATTACCATTGTTGTGATTTTTAGATCATGGAAAAATGTCAAATGATTAATTTCCTACTTTTTTACTCGATCAGATTACACACTTTTTCCAACATTGTTAAGGGATTGTTTGGTAGCCTAAATTCAGTTATCCTCTAGAAATTTTTTTATTATTATATTATTACCCACTATTAGTGTTACTGTCTTAACCTCAATTTTTGCAGGGGTTTAGTGATCAATTGATCCCAATTCATGTTAAATTGTGTGTTGAGTATAGAGTTTGAAAACCTTTCATTTGAAATTCTTTATGTAAAATATTAAATTATTCTCTCTCCTACACAATACTATCATGGCCGGTCATCCTCATTCTCGTTTGGCAATTCATTTTATTTTACATTCTAGGTATAAAAAAATCCTCTCTAAATCATAGTTCAAGAAAGTTAATATTAAAAAAAAAAAATAGAAGTTGAAGATTAATCTTTTCAAGTAAATATTTCAAGAATATAATTTTTATTCAAGTTTTCAACATTTAAATCAAACGAATC
This sequence comes from Fraxinus anomala, assembly GCA_903798345.1. Lineage (NCBI taxonomy): Eukaryota > Viridiplantae > Streptophyta > Magnoliopsida > Lamiales > Oleaceae > Fraxinus > Fraxinus anomala. The sequence continues at coordinate 2,512 of CAIGRN010090888.1, read as the reverse complement.
AACAAAAAACTACGATTATGGTAAGATACATTTGAAAGTTTTCACATCATATTATTGAAATTTTGAGGTATGAAATTATATTGTGTCGGTCTACGATTATGGTAAGATACATTTGTAAGTTTTCACATCATATTATTGAAATTTTGAGGTATGAAATTATATTGTGTCGGGATATTTTTATAGTCACTCAAGTTAAACGTAAATTTTCAACTATGTAATTGTTGGGGGATGGTGTTTGTTACGGCGTTAGATGACGATCATATCTTTTAATATCAACAAGTCATATTTTAAACCAAACAAATATGTTTTTGTTTTACTATATTTCTGTTGGAAATTTGTTTATAAAATTGAAAATTTGGTTAAGTGTTAAAATCAAAAACTTAAAAAGGTAACTTTTGTGTCAATTTCGATCAAATATTCAGATTTGGTCCGATGGTCAAATTACAAATGTAAATTGATCAACTTGTTGTGTCGCTCGCCTGACGCTAGACTGTCGCTCGAATGACAGGCTAGTGACAAAGTTAATGTTCTTATTGCTTGAGCGAGAAAATGACGACAGACTAGTGACAGTGAATGCTGTAGCCTTTGACAAGAGTTGTTGAATTTGGGGCGCGATACATTATTCACAATCCCCTTGAACGTCCATTAGACATCCCATACCATATTTGCATTGAGCATTACATTAAAACTCTNAGGCTAGTGACAAAGTTAATGTTCTTATTGCTTGAGCGAGAAAATGACGACAGACTAGTGACAGTGAATGCTGTAGCCTTTGACAAGAGTTGTTGAATTTGGGGCGCGATACATTATTCACAATCCCCTTGAACGTCCATTAGACATCCCATACCATATTTGCATTGAGCATTACATTAAAACTCTTGCAAATCACTTTCAAATTCATTCAAAACTATTTTCTTCTTTGTAGAGATAAACTACGTCGAAAGTTCGTCGTAACTTGTGGTTTGAAGTTGTTCTACCACAAGTTGAATCCGTTGTATCTTAGAAAATAAGTGCTGTGAATCGTGAGCACCATTGCGGAGCAATTTTGTCTTAAGAAAATAGTGAAAATCACTTGTCTCGGATTGTTCTTCTTCTTTATTTTTTGGCTACCATTTGTTTTCATTTGTAGTTTTCATACTACATTTTCAATCATCTTGTTATATTGTTTAGTCACGCTCTTGCGGATTAAACTTTGAATTTTGTTTGTTCAATAAACAACAACCCTTTCACTCACATTTATATTTAGCCCGCATCGCCAACAATATTAAAACAAAAAATTGTATTTGTGGTTGTTGTTAATCGTTTCTCTTCATTTTTTGGAATACACATTTGTACGATATTTCTTTTTTTCTTTTATTTGCGTTGAACTTCTATTTGTGTAACAGAAATGGCCACCATTGAGACTACTTCGAGTCAAAATGGTTTAAACAATGTAGTCCATCCATTGGCTATACCATTTCAAAATACTGCAATCGCGCATGGGAAAAAATTGAAAAAGTTTCGAGGCATAGACTTTAAGAGATGGCAACAAAAGATGTTGTTCATCTTACCGCTCTAAATTTGGCAACAGTTCTAAAAGAAACTACACGACGGTACAAGAAAGAGATAATAATCGTGAATCGATTATTGCTTTGGATGCATGGAAACACTCGGACTTTCTATAAAAAAACTATATCCTGAACGAATTGGGCAATACACTGTATGTAGTATATAGCTCGAAGAACTCGGCCAAGGAACTGTGGGATTCTTTGGAAAAGAAATACAAGATCGATGATGTCGGAACTAAGAAGTTCATAGTAGGTAGATTGTTGGACTACAAGATGGTGGATCCCAAAACGGTGATTAGTCAAGTGCAAGAACTAAAAGTTCTGTTACATAACATACATGCTGAGAAGGTGGAATTAAGCGAATCTTTCTAAGTTGCTGCCATTATCGAAAAGCTCCCTTCTACATGGAGAGACTTCAAAAACTACCTCAAACATAAACGCAAGAAAATGAATTTGGAAGAGTTGATTGTCTGTTTAACGATCGAATAAGACAACAGAAAATCTGATAGAAGGCCTACTGTTCAACTTGGAGCAAATTTTATTGAAACCAACTCGAAGGCTGTCAACAAGAAGCGAAAGTACTCCGGTAAGGCATCGTGAAGAGACAACTCTAAGAAGGCCAAAAAGTTCAGAGGGAACTGCTACAACTGTAGAAAGGCCGAACATTGCTCAAGTGAATGTTGAAAACCAAAGAAGAATGACATGCCAATATGGTTGAAAGAGACACCATTTCTAAAGGGATGCAAAAGATGAATTTATCCGCAATTGTTTTCGAATGCAACCACGTTGGAAACTCAAGGGAATAATGGGTTGACACTGGTGCGATCATGCGTGTGCAGATAAGGCGATGTTCTCAAATTATCCAAAATTGGATGGAGAACAATTCTTCATGGAGAACTCTGCAAGTTCCAAAGTTGAAGGATAAGGGAAGGTCACTTTGAAGATGACATCCTACAAAGAACTCG
>CAIGRN010090862.1:0-16567 GCA_903798345.1 Fraxinus anomala | reverse complement strand
GCCTCCATAACAAATGAAGACATTAATTTTATCCATACCTACAAAAAAATTACAAAGAAATTGTGTGAGACATTTTTTTAAAAAAGTGACAGATTGCCACTTTTGCATAGAAAAGTGACAGAATTCATATTCTCCTTTTGTCAAACACCTTGCATACATCAATGATTTAACTGATTCAAAGCTATTTTTTCATATGTATTGACCAATTCATTTCCTCTGATGTTCAATAATGTTATTTTCAAACATGTTTCTAATGACTAACAAAATCATCAAAAAAAAAATTATAAATGTTAATTATTTACACTATAAGCTTTAAACTAAACATAATCACAAAATTCAAATAAAAGTTGGATAGACAATGAACTATGATGATTAGAATTCGTAAGCTGGAGATTATTTAGCTATTTAGCTGAAATTGATAATTATATTTGTAACTTTCATAATCTATGCAAAGAGAATACTAAACAATCTTAAAATGATAAAATTTGGGGAACTAATTGAACAAGGAGTCAAAAAAAAAATGGTAATTTTTGTTTCTCGATTTTTTCCAAATCTTTCAATATTGAAATAACCTTAAATCTTTTTCCAAAACTTCGAATAATGAACGAATTTGTAGATGATTTCATCTTTCTCCTTCCAATTTTCCCTTGTTTTTTTTTCTTTTTTCCAATTTGGAGGTTGGTTTACGTTGATGCCGTAATGTTTTATGTTTGAGCATATTTTTACCTTAAATTTTACTTAATTACCACTTAATTCAAGTTTATCATTTTTTTCAAAATTGCTCCAAAATATAGGGTATTTTTGTAAGTACCCATATTATTAAATGTGAAAACAACTTCCAACTTACAAGAATTTGGACTACTCTTAACATGATTGAATCACCGTACTCTTACATCCTACAATACGTGGATGCTAAACCAATCGAACTAGATTTTGACTCTGGGTTTCTTCAGCTTGTTTTGAGTCTAGTTTTCAGGAGTCAATCCAATTGAACTAGTCAGAAAAATCAAATTCTTGAATGCTATGTTGCCAAAGCGTTGAGCCAAATCCAATACTTGTTTTGATCAAAACGGTGTAATTTTGAGTTGGGTCCGTTTGCCATTGATTTACGATTTAGGTATCATCAATACTTAATTTCTAATGACAAGAAGCTACGCGTATATTTCTCCCTACTTAACATCCACGTGAGAATTCGGAAAAAACGATGAACAAGAAAAATTAGGTGCTTGAACAGTGAACACTATGTTGCCAATTCGTCGATCCACAAATCCAATAATTGTTTCGATCAAATTTGATGAAATTGTGACTTCAGGCAGTCATGAATTACTTGCTACTGGTAAAAATCACATCAAAATTTCATGCCTCTGAAAATATAATGCGATGCTAGACAATGCAATCTACAGTATCCTTTTAAAGCACATATATGTTGCACAGGTGGCATGCCTCATGTGCCCGTCTCAAGGGATGGAAATACCCAAATATTCGATTGTTCTCATGAAATTTTTCTCGACAAATTCTTCAATCCACATCCAACACATTTAAGAATCACAGTCCTAGTCGATGGATCGGGCTTAATAACAAACTTGACGCCTAGAAAATCTCTGATGTGCCTAAGCACTTCAATTCCATATGGCGCGAGCTGTCCAACGCGAACCTTTGAAACATCTTGGGGGCATAGTGCACAGAGAATAAACAACAAACCCTGCAAAATAAAGGGAAAATACTACCTTCTGTTACAACATAAATTTGGAAAGCACCCACCTCGTTTATGTTTATGGATATGGGATGTGAAAAACATTATTCAGAATCCGGTAATCTTGTTATATTAGTGCCATTTTAGTAAACTTGGATGTGCACGAGTAAAATACGTATTCCATATTTTGGGCAAAGCTAATTTTTAAATTTAAGCACCTCAGGATACATACAAAAGATATAAAAGCAACCAAGTTTTTGCATAAGATAAACTTGAACAGTGCCCGATATATGATCAATCCCAACAATCTAATAGACAACAGACAAATCAAAGTTAACGACATTAAGGAGTAGCAAGTTTTATAAACAAACCTGATGAGTTGAATCGACCACACCACCTTGTTCAATCTCCCCGAGTAGCGTAGAGGCGATTTGCTCTCCAACATCCTCAGGTGGGCTCAATTCTTTATTCTCCTCGTCCTCAATCATACCATCTTCCTTTCCTGATGCATAAGAAATTGCAGTGTCGGCAGATATGAAGCAACCTGACGTGGTTTCAGCGACCAGTGTAATTCCATAACCGGGCGACCTGCAGTTGCAGTCAAAGATAAATGGGAGAAATTCTGATTAGCATTGCAGAAATACATTTCTATGGAGTTTTTCTTTTACAGTTTCTACATTTAAATTGCACTGCATTATCGACTCGGAAAATAAACGTACTTTCCAGCTTGTGAGCCAGCTTTATGATCAGTAAATATGTATACATCTGGAAGCAAATGGTTCAAAATACCACGAGCAGCATGTCTCATGGAATTCTCAAACTGAACAGATACTCTTGTTGAGAAACTAATCCCTCTAATCCTCTTCACCATGCCTTCATCAATCCAGGAGATTGCCTGCATGATGTAAAAAGATATAAAATGAAGAGAACTGGCGCACACAGAGAGAGAGAGAGAGAGAGAGAGAGTACTTACCTTTAGACTATCTTGGACAATGGGAATAGACAGGATAATTTCCCCACCACCATGGGGAGGGACACCTCGACTTTCAATTTTCAGTTCGAGTCCTTCTGGAGGTACTCCAAATCGCTTCAGCATGGGTAAAGTAGCAGATTTAAATGTATCAACTGAGGGGTCCTTGGAATCATTTGTAATACCTGAAAGGGGCAGGCAGTTTAAATAACACCTGTCAAGGTTGCAACAAGCATTCCGTTGTATAACTATATACAAAAATTGCATAGAGTAGCAACTGTAGAATTTGGTTTCTGAACAATAATCTATTTAAACTGAACTGAATTATCAATAGATCAGTATCTCAAGTCCTATGAGCATTTTGTTTTGTAAATATTGGTTTTCAAATCAGTTTCTGTTACGGAAGAGTCGAGCAGAACTGAACTAAAAACCAGATAAATATAAAATTTTATAGCTTTCCTACTTGCTAATGGTACAGAACTTGTCATGTGATTTGAGACCATTGACTCGAGCTTTAGAGACACTGGAACCTCTGGATCGCTCATCTTTTTAAGCATTTACAACCTAACCCAAGATGGGCCATAGTTCTTTCTATATCACTGAACACCCATCTCAAACCTAATAAATATTATGTTCATAGGACTTCCTAGGTCTCAGCAAGTCCAACACAATCAGCCACCAAAATTAGATGCAAAATGTGATGCTGTATATGAAAGAAGATGCACTGCTAGTGAAAGAGCACAGTTACTGATTTATTTTAGTTTTTTTTTATTGTTTAATTTGCATTTAAGTACTGCAATTTTATCCGCAATTTAAATTTTCGCTCGCACTGGAAATTTTATTGGATTTTAGATTCAAGTTTGTTTTGGTTCAGTTCACATTCGAACAAATTAAATCTAGCTTAGTGCCTGTTTGGGATAGCTAAAAAAGTTTACTTTTATACAACTTCTAGGATCACCATTTACTTTTATACAAGCCTATTTTACATGGGCTTGCCCAGAGAACCTGGACATGGATGTTCGTACAGATACCAGGTTTACCAAAATTTGAGCTTTTACACCTAAAATAAAGTACTGGAATACCATACCATAGGTCAGTCCAAGTGTTGAGTGCTCAACGTGGTTACTTGATCCTCACTAAATGGATCCACTGAACACAGATATAAGAAAGTAGAGGCTCAAAAAGGTTTCAGAATATCCAGTTTCGTCCCGGAAATTACTTGCAGCAGAAAAGATTTATAGTACTCAAACATAACTACAATCTGATATTGATTTAAAGCATGGAACTCATAACAAGAGTCGTAAGCTTAACCTGGTACTTCATTAAGTTTGATGAGATTGTTAGGAATCAACCATCTAATATACAAAAAATAAATTGAATTTGGCTAAAAACAAGACAAGCCAAAGCATGGCATCCATCAATCATTTGTCCCATCTCAATCAACATATAGCTACATAGGAATGGATAGCCCACACAAGTTTTCTTCGCTAGATTTGACAAATATACACCAATGTACATAGCAATACAGATACATAATACCAGAAAATTTTCAATTAGCAGATAAATCAGCAAAATGCAAGTATGACCTTTCAACGCACATCTAAAACATAGTAAGTTCCTTCTGCAGATAGATCTTGCATATGATCTTCTAACAGATTTAAATGTAATTAATTATTTCTTCATATGCATATTTTCTGCTGCCATGAATATAACAAAAGACCTAGAACTATTGGCACACATCAAAAAAGCTGAATTTTCCAAATCCTAGATTTTAACTTTTTATTCATCAAAAGTATTTCTTATTGAAGTAGCTTAAAAAATTTTATCAACAAAGGAACGCTTAAAAAATTTTATCAACAAAGGAACTGCTTAAAATACTAATTGTAATTCATAAAGATAATAAATTGGCAATCAAAGATCGTACCTTTGAGTCTAATTGTAAGGGGTTTCTTCCCAAACAAACCCAGTACAATCAATGGCTCCAAGAAATATCCAATGGATCGACTCAGTCCGCAGTCATGTACTAAATTCCTCCCACCCATCACTATTCCGGGCTTGTACTTGAGTTTTGTACCTGAGCACAAATTAACCAAAAACATAGAATCTCAAACACATTAAAGAAAACCTCTAGGCCTTTCTCTTATATTATTACGCAAGGAAAATTGCACCTGTGATTCTCAACCTATTGCCTTACTAGCAAATTGGTCCCCAAAGAACAAGTTGATCCCCAACCTCACCTTCAATTTACAATTAAACAATCAATTTCTACTAGCGGAAATTGTCCTAATCTTCATTTAAAAACATGTCTTGCTTCGAATTTCAAGGCACTGAACCAAGTTGTGAATCGAAACTCAGCTTCAAAAAATTATTCATACAAGAAGCACGGACAATTTACCAAAAATTTCGACAATTCTAAGTCTGTAACTCAATAAAAGTAGAGAACCAACTTTTAACTTGGTACTAGAGCAATAGGTTGTGGAATAGTGGTGCTGTTATTCCTTACTACACACAAGAAGCAAGTGTTACGGTGTACCTGTTTCGTTGATTTCGACATGGCAATCGTCGGACACCTTTTCGAGAAGGCGAAGGAGTGACACCTCGTGGGAAAGCAGACCAGGCCACGTTGCGTCGGCGCGTATGTCCTCGATGAGTATAGGAGTAGAGGAAAGCGTCGATAACAGGAGGCGCAGCCGAAGATTCTGGCTTCCCTTTAGCCTCAGGTACGAAATCTTCCCCATTATTTTCTCCAATTGATTGTGATTCAAGGGTTTAGGGTTTCATGTAGGCATCCGTTTTTTTAATTTGCCCATTCGGTCCCCAAACGTTTATAATTGAGTCCCTAGTCAATTCGTTATTTGTCTGACCTCTCCAAAGCTTTTCTCCTTGTCTTCTGACACAATTAATCAATCAACTTAGACATGAACATGTCAACCGAAATCAAACCTCACGAATCGAATTCGAATTGAAATAGATGGTTATGGTTCGATTCTCAAAAAAATTTAGGAACCGAAATCAAGAATTGAGAATTGGTTGGATACGAATCGGTTCTTGGTTTTTGAACCAAAACCATGGGTACTTGAATGAAATCGATTTTTTATATTATTTTTTATATTTTTTAATTTATAAGTTGGGTAAAATAAATATAAAATCTGAAAATTCTAATTTGTGTAGTAATTTGTCTAAAATTATATACCCTTGTAAATAAAGATTGACACTAACTTTTTTGTGTCTCACGGAGGGTTGTAAATGAATCGGATATGGACCGATCTGTCTATATTTGATGCGATANAGTCTTGCAACTTTGAAACGAGGTGATTGAGTAAACGACTGTAAATGGATCGGATATGGATTGAATATGTCTGTATCCGATCCGATCCGATCCGATAATAGAATAATTATCCGATCCAATAATCCAACGAATATTTGATTGTTAGATTCATATCCGTTTTGCTATGTTATCGGATGTCTGATCCGATAATCCGATCGAAATTAAAGAAATTAGAAAAAAAAAATCAATGTTGGAATCAACTTTATTTTTTTTAATTATTTTTTTCCAATTTTTTCGATTTTTAACGGGTTTAATAATTATAAATTTCTCAATTTTTTTTATGTTTTGAATTTGATGATTTTTTTATTCTAAATTTATTTATTTTAGTGACAAATAACATGCCATAAAAATATTTTATCGATTCAATTATTTATAACAAATCGGATCTGATTATTATCGAATTGGATTGATCTATATCCATATTTGATCCATTTAATTAACGGATCATCAGATTCGGATCTTAATTTGGTTATCGGATTGAAACACTAAATCCATCTCCTATTAATTTCATCGAATTCAAATCAAAATTCAATCCCTTGATAGCCATAATCTCACCTCATGTAAGATTGTTGCATTTCAGAAATTAATACAAGTAATTTTTACAATTTGGACTTTCTATGAATCAAGAGGTTTGAAATAGAGATGTTATGTAAGTTGATGAATCAAAATGTTCATTCTTTATAATTCGAGTTTTTTATTTTATTGCATTATGCAAAATCTTAAGTTATTTTTAAATTTTTTGTATAACGTGTGATAATTGAACTTGATATATTCATAACTTGAGTTGTGGTGTACTTTGTAGTTATCTCGAGTTTTTTGTTCTCTTTTAAACTATAATGTTTCAGTTTTTACTCAAATAGAGTGAGTTCATTATGTGGACTACAATTTTTTAATATTATATAGTTATGTATCAAACTAATTTTTTTATTTCAGTTTGTTTAAAGGGTAAAAGAATTTAAGTATTATCTGTGGTTAAATTATGGGCTCTAACATGCCTTACTTATGGATCAAATAAGATTTATTGAAAAAAAAAAAAAATTAATTGTTCATAAATTGTAATTTAATTTTTGATGTTTTATTTTTCTTCTCTTCTCTTGATCTTTAGTCTTCACTATTTTGAATCATGTAGATTTCTTAACTAAATTTTTATCCCTTACACAAATATTGTTGTTAGGTATATGTATCGGCATGTCCTATATGGAAATGTTTATTAAAAGTGTATAAAAAGTGTTATGGGTCCAAACTCGATCGGAACCGACGATTTAAGTTTGGGTTTGGTTCTATTTAAGAAATACTCGAAATATAATGGTAATTCCAGATGTTGAAATACTCGAATTGACCCACCAACATCCTGGCCCAAATCAACTAGTCAATGCGCCCGTTATCTTATTGAAGGGTTATTCTCAATTGTTTTTTCAAGAAAAGTTAACAAAGAAATAGATAAAAGAGAAGATACATCACACAACCCTGATATTAACTCCTAGGGTCTATTTGGAAGGATTTATTTTTTCATCAATTTATGAGGGATCTGAAAAATCTATATTTACTAATTTTTTGGAGCATCGATTTTGGATGGCTTAAAAATCATTCAAAATTGATTTACTGTCATTTTGACCGATTCTCCCAACCCATTAATTTGAGAGTTTTTGACGTCTTTTATAAAATAATTATTTACAATAAATATATTTTGTTCAAAACTAACTTATAAATAAAAATGTATTAACTAAAAAATTATTTATAAGCAAAAGAGTTATATTATAATAAAAAAAATTACTTATAAGATGAAAATTTACTTTTGTAAAAAAATTTCTTTATAAATTAAAATTTGTTATGAAAAGAGAGAAGAAGTGGGAAGAATAAACAAGTCAATGGACTTTTGTGTGTGTGTGTGTGTGTGTTTTATTAAGAATTAAATTCTCATATTTATAGGGAAAAATTAGTGGTACAATGGTAATAAAAGTTAGATCTGTTGAGGTATACAAGTCATTCACTAATAAACATATAATTTACAACACTCTCCCTTAAATGATACGGATTTTTGTCTCGTAAAATCATGTTTGATAAAAATTCAATGGGACAAAAAATATCAAACGAATAAAAAATAGCATAGTTATTTTGGAGTATTAAAAATAAATGATACCTCATTAAAATCTTGTTAGGAAAATTCAGTGAGATAAAACCTAACCGAGGAAAAATAGTACAACTACTCTCTTGGTATTGATCACTAAAAATCTTTAAGTCGACGCACTCCAAACTCTTGAACTAATTTTTTGAATGTAGACGTCGACAATACTTCTATGAATAAAATCAGCCACATTATCACTTGAATGAATTTGTCGAACATCGATATCATCATTCTTTTGAAACTATGTGTATTCAATGATTTTGGAGAAATATGTTTCATTATGTTACATTTGATATGATCTCCTTTGAGTTGTGAAATACAAGTTGTATCATTTTCATACAAAATTATTGGACTATCTTTTATCAACTTTTTGAATTGCAGGTCAAAAAACTTCAGATTTCTCTAAAAAATTCAAATTTATTAGAATTGTGTCTTTTAATGGCCAATCAGTACTTCGCTTCAATGAACCTATTTCCATTTCTCACTATTCATAATATCAAGCGATACATCACATGCAAAAATATTGTCGACGACTTTTTTTTTTATTCCATTTCTTTTCTATTAATGATATAACTTATTATGATATATTTATTTTCAATATTTCAAATACTTGAACTTCTTCTAAGGTTTTATAATTAGTTTAATCTATATGGTCTCCAAGAATATACGGTTCATAAATGGGACTATCTTCCTTATCTGCTCCATTTTTGTTTTTAGAGAATTTGGCTTGAAATCGAATGTTATCACTTTTCAGGTGTATTATTGATATATCAAATATAATGTTAACGAATTATCCTTTTAGAAGTCTAGTCGAGTTTGAGCATTTAAAGTTGATGTATGAGATATTGTTAATTTCTTTGATCAGTAAATACATTTAAGTGAATTATTTTTCAAACTTTATGTTCAAATTGTCTTTTGCGAGTATTTAGATAAAATAATGATGCATTTGTACGTTATTTTTAGTTTCTTAATTCCTCAACCTCAATGCTAAGAGAATTGTTCAATCAAATTGAAAATCTACAAATGGCGTTAAAAAATATTACCCCTTAGGACTTAAGATATTGGATAAGAGTTTAAACTATGCATTCATTTTCAACATTCTATACTTTTCATCATAGTGTATTGTAGTGGATCAATTGTACATATATTGCACTATCAAATTATATAGATGAAAAAATTAGACTCTGGCCATAAACTAAATATAGAGAAGAAAACTTTGATGTTAGCATGATGCTAATTGCATTTCTTATATAGAACTAGGAAGCATTTTTTTCTCTCAATAGTACTGGTTTATAAATTAATTAGAGGTACTTAACAAATAATAATATTAAATCATTTATTGTCATCCCAACTAACACTTGTTAAAAGGTTGAAATTTAAGCATTAATAACACACAACGTCTTGATTGTATGATATGGAAATTATGCTTATAATTTAAATTTTGAGTAGTAATTTTGCAAACTTCAAATTGTGACCACCATACAATCATCTAGTAGATGTATCAAATCTATTAAATATATGAATATCTAGATAGTCAATATGGAGGGTTGCAGTGCTCCATATATCACCCTAATTAATTTTAAAAAAATAATAGAGATTTAGTTCCAACATTAACTAATAGTGGTTGTTAATCAACCTAGTAGAACAAGCTTCAAATAGGAAATTATTGGATTGAAGTTGTTGTTTATTCAAATCACCATTTCACATTATTTTTGATTTAGTGATGGCCTATCTGATCATGTCAAAGTATAAAAAAATTTGAGTCAACAAATTTCAGGTTCGTGATTATGTTTGATTTGTCTCAATGTGATATTCATTGCAGGGGTCTTATTTAAAATTAAGCATTTATTTATTTTTATTTTTTTTAATTTGCTAAAATAAAATGCATCGCCAATAGATAATTTTTTATTATTTAATAAAATAATACAAGCTATTCTGGAACATCCAATGATATTCGATGCACTTGATACCGAGTTGGGCTGATGTTATAGTTTGATGATTTAAATTGGGCTTAACAAGCCTTATATTTGGGCTTTGTATCTATGATTCAATACGGCCCACAGGCACGGTCCAGGTGAGGTCGGAGTCATTAGCATGGATTAGTGGAAGTATTTCTATCTTCACCGTGTTGATCTCTAATGAATAAAAACTGAAGTTTAAAATTGGTACTAATGAGATTTTTATTTACGATTCAATATTTCTATCTAGGTGTCTTTTATATTTTTAAATAAAAGAAGCCAAACGTAAGTATGTGTGAAAAATATAAATCTTAAAAGCAAATATATTTTATATAAATTTTATAGAGTGAACACCTTTAATGGAACTTTTGAATTTAGACGGAGTTCTAGATAATGTCTATTTTTTTTTTCATCATGTCAACTTGATATATGTGACATTGTATTTGAGAGTTTTTTTTTTTTTTTTCAACACCCCAATTTCACTTGCGCGACAAATTATTTAGCAATTCCTGGTGCTCTTAGAACTTGAAAAACATATTTAACAGTGAAAAAAAAAAATCATTCGAAGGGAATTTTGCACTCAAATCCCCAAATATTTATGCTAGTATTGCTTGTCTCCCTTTTTTTTTTTTTGGCGATAATATTTTGAAACTGACATCTTGTTGGTCTAAATTAAAAGTTGATAAAAATTTAATAATTAATTTTAACCATATATTTTATGGGACCCAACTTTTCAATATGATATTTTGTTAACTTTTATCAAAATTTATTAAAACTTTACTTTTAATCTACACCAAATAGGCATAATTAATTAGTGCACATGGGTCCTTGATGGAAAATTAATATCTCCTTTGCTATCAAGTTTCAGCCTACAGAGTAATGTTGTTCATAATGGGGATTATCGATAGTCGCCTCATGTAGCATACATATGACAATTCGTTATTTGATTCATGAAACAATAAAAAACTATTACAGTAATACATCAAATAACAAATTGTTACATATATACCACTTATAACGACTACCAATAATCTAGACTACAACGCAAATTAAAAACATTTTAAGGGCATTTTCTTCCTCCCATCCCTTTTTCCTTCGTTACTTCAAATAAAGCAAAGGTAAAATGTTTTTCTTTATCAATCTCTTTCAATTAAATCGTTGTTCTTGATTCTTCGTTATCAGTTAATACTATATGAATCTTCAGTAAACCTGTGTTTGACAGGGGCTAAATGTCACACTAAACCTGTTTAATGAAAAATAATAATGTAGTCATTTAAAATAAGATTTCGTTTGATGTAAATTCGATATTTCCAAATCAATATCCCAAACTTGCTCAAGTTTTAGGATAAATTTGTGTAGGCAAAGAATTTCACACACCACATAACTTTGACAGCTATCAAAATAATGTGTGCACATAAACTGACTATTTACTGACCATTGGAAAAAGTGGTTGTCCCTGCTTTTCGGAAATTTTAAGGATGTCTTTTTTAAGAATATCAAGCATTTAAGCAAATCTTAAAACAGCACAAAGACAATTTCAGGGTTGTTCGTTCTTCTTCTTGAAAACACCTTTCATACTAACCGGTTCGGTCTCGGTCTTGTTGGAATAAAGGGTCTGAACCCAAAGAGTCGGGGGGTTCGGCCCAGACCGTAGCCTAATAATTTTAAGAAGCAAGAAAATTTATACAAAAATATATATATTGAAGGAAAAGAACGATGGAGGAATTAATCAAGTATAATTCAACGATTTTCGTCTTGTTTTTTGCATTTTTTGTTGCAAGTTTTTCCAGTTTCGTTAGGGCTCAAAGTGACGTGCATTTGGATGAGGTATGGGAGAAAAGAGCTGCAGAAGCATGGAACCGAACACTCGAGTCCTATGAGCCAAATCCAGAAAAGATAGTCATGCACCTCAACGAAAATATCCACAGGTATCGTAAATTGTCCAAAAATTTCATCTGAAAGCTTAGAGAACACAAAAATTATTCATTTTTACGTAGAACTGATTGTTCTTTGTTTATCAAAGCCTCGAGCGTAAGATTTTGTCGGGTAAGTTTCCTTTCCTCCCCCTGCATATGTGATATGCCCCTTTTAGAGATAAGAAAACCGCTTAGCTAAAGATTTGATCATGAGATGAGACGGGAAAAACTTTTTGAACCGATCGGAGGAGTATTTCAGAGAATGGGTTCCTATATCATATTGAACCGTATCACTTAAAAGTGAAGTTATTAGAGAACATACAAATCTATATATTTACATTTTACCTCTTACTATGACATGTTAGATAGGCAATTAACAACGATTTCCTTTTGAGCACAAAACACGATTCTCCCATAATTTATGATGGTTTCAGGAGTTTAAAGGAATTAAATACAGAAGAGGGATTGAATAGCACAAGACGACAGCTAAAGAAGGCCAATAATGGTGAATGCATGGCAACAAACCCAATTGACAGGTGCTGGAGGTGCCAACCCAACTGGGCCGATAATCGAAAAAGGCTTGCAGATTGTGCCCTCGGGTTCGGGTACAAGACCAAGGGTGGAAAGGCTGGGAAGTTCTACGTGGTCACTGATTCATCCGACGATGAAATGGTCAATCCTAAATCCGGAACCCTACGCCATGCCGTCATCCAAAAGGAGCCATTGTGGATCATATTTGAACGAAGTATGGTCATAAGGTTGAACCAAGAATTAATAATGGAAGGTGATAAAACGATCGACGGCCGTGGTGTGACGATCCATATTGCTCATGGGGCAGGCATTACTATTCAATTTGTGAAGAATGTGATAATCCATGGACTTCACATTCATGACATTGTTCCGGGCAGCGGAGGCGTTATTAGGGATTCCGTTGAACATTATGGATTTCGAACCAAGAGTGATGGGGATGGCATTTCAATATTCGGTGCTCAAAATATTTGGATTGATCATGTTTCAATGAAAAAATGCTACGACGGACTCATTGATGCAATTCAAGCATCCACTGGGATCACTATCTCCAACGGTCACTTCACCGATCATAATGAGGTATCCGACCTAGCTTTATGAGTCCACACTTGAAAAACAAAAATGATATGCCAAACACCACTCGATTTATACCTCTACACGTGCTTACACTCATACTTTACTTGTGTTGACGAAATGTGGTGGTTCAGGTGATGCTTTTTGGCGCAAGCGATAGCTACACGCAGGACGAGAAGATGCAAATAACAGTTGCTTTCAATCATTTCGGCAAGAGATTGGTACAAAGAATGCCAAGATGTCGATATGGTTACATCCATGTTGTCAACAACGATTACACGCACTGGAATATGTATGCAATTGGTGGCAGTCAACATCCTACCATTATTAGCCAGGGCAATCGATACATCGCACCTCCTCAAAATGCCTTTGCGAAGGAGGTATTTAAGAATCACATTCATTAATGCATCAAATAACAAGCTGCTATATGTATACCACACTATCAATAACATTATTCATTTAAGAATCACACTCAATATCAATCTCGGGACGAACTTGCAATCATGCATGTTGTAACAGCTACATAGGATAAATTGATCAATAAAATTGCTCATAATGTAGGGTTCTTTAAATACAATTAGGTCGTTGTGTTCCACTCTCTTTAATAACGAACATACACCCAATTAGTTGACTTGATAGAGCCCTTCTTGTATGCGATCATGAATACTAATTTTAAAAACGCGCATTTTTTGTAACAATTTAGTCTCTGTGTCCAAGTCATTAACTCATTACGTTAGGTCGATATATTCCACTCTTCCTTTTACAACGGGTGTCCACTCAATTAGTTGTCCTGATAGAGCCTTTTTTCTATATGACCATGAATAATAATTAAAAAAAAAAATTGTAACGATCCAAATTCCATGCATAATTCATTAATTCATTACGTATTATCCGCTTTGAAAGTACATCTACCCATCTTACAACTCACGGATTTCTTTACTCTTTTTCATACTAATTCTAGCAACCACATTAGATAAAACTCGCATTTAAAACTACATTGTGACAGGGCAATGTTCGAGTAGTTATAAACACATAAACCAAGTCTTTTGAGTATATGTCATGTGTGCAGGTGACAAAGAGGGACTATGCTGAAGAATCGGAATGGAAGCAATGGACATGGAGATCAGAAGGAGATCTTTTCTTAAGAGGAGCATTTTTTGTTCAATCTGGAGACCCGAATTGGTCTAAGAAACACCCGGAAAGTTCTGATGCCCTACCCGTTGCCCCCGCTACACAAGTCTACGAGCTCACAGAATTTGCAGGGGCACTAAAATGCATGGTTGGAAAACCATGTTAGTTTTTTTATGTGAATCAAATTTTGTCAAAACTACATTGTTTTGATATTTTTGGCTGGTGAAAAGAGAAGAAAAGGGAATTATAATGTAAATAAATAAAAAATAAATTTAATTAGGTTTCTAAAGAGCTGAGAACGAAAATAACACACAGGAAGAGAATGAAATATAAAACATAAAGCAGTGATATTCTCTTCTGTTTTTATTTTATCTAATAGTGTAGTTATTTGGTATAACTGGAAAATTTGAATATAATTTATCTATTTCATTGTTGGAAATTTTGTTCTCTCATAAAATATAATTATTTCTTACATTTATTTTCCTGCAAAAAATAATATAAGGAAATATACATATTCTAGCTGTTATGAAGGTTGACTTCAATTTTACAACTCATGAAATAACTTATTTTAGATATCAACTCTGTTACGAAAAAAGGAGAATAGGCCATAGAAAAAATAAGGACAAGAACGCAAGATTTACGTGAGAACTCTAGACAAGAAAAATTACGAGCAGAGGATGAGAAAATTCACTGTATCAAATATTGTTGGAAATTAGATGGTGTATGGAGTGACAAACAAACGCCCGTAGAATCTTTATCAAATCTTTATCAAATTTCTTCAGGAATTTTGACAGAATACGACAATGAATCTTTAAATGAATAATCGTTAAATGAATGCAAAGTCGAGGTAAGTGTTGAACACTTTGTTCTTAAGTGAATTTTCCCCGCAACGGTGCCTACGATTTATAGCAATCAATTCCAAGAGACAACGACTTCTTCTTGTGTGAGTAACACCTTAACACACAAGAACAACGAACCAAAATTTGGTCTATGTACTCCTTAATGCAAAATGAAGAAAACCAGAATTTTTATGCAATATATATGCAAAATTTGGTTGAGAGACGGAAGAGAATGTTATGCTATGATTGCATATCATTGGTGTGAAGAGAAGGACGTCCCAAGGGTTCTATTTATAGAGTATGAGGGGTTGAGGGCGAAGTGTTGCGAACCAAACCTCGCAACCTTACAAACAGAAGCAACTTTTGCTGTCGCTAGCCAGTCGCTAACTTCTCGCTCGAGCGACAGTGGCACATTTTCATCAGAGCTTCTCTCGCTAGCCTGTCGCTGACCTCTCACTCGAGCGACAAGCGAGCTTGCTCGAGCGATAGGTGAACAACTGAGATAGTCATATTCCAGCCCGTGTATCCTCTTTTCTATTCAATTTTGGACCGCAATTTCTCTTTCATTCGGAATTAGTTTTGAGATTGCAATATTACGACGATCTACTCGACGAGTAAAACAAGTTGGTCTATTTAAATTTGTAACTTGACTATCAGATCAAGTTCGAATATTTGCTCAAAATTGACACCAAGTCACTTTTTCAAAATTGTACTTAACCAAAATTTTAATTTCTTTAAACCAAATCCAACAATCCCCACATGAATGGAAATTCCTTGATATGCAATACATAATGCAAATGAGATGAAGACTCTAACAAAGGAGTACATACGACAAGTTATAGCTTCAAGATAAGCGGCTTGTAGCTTTGAACATTCTTTAGTTGAATATAATCGAATTTACTAAGCTAATTGGTGAATGCGATGTCTTGAACCATTCAACCATTCGTATAAATTAAAACAAATGTACCAACACCATAACTCATCTAACAACTTCAGTTCTCATGGTTTTGTTCATTTTGGCCCTGAACAACTCTGTCTTCCCTAAACCGTTCATGGTTCTCATTATTGTGTACATTTTGGCCCTGAACAACTCTTGGTTTCATAAATGTTTTAAGAGAATTAAGCCTCAAATTCTCGTAGAAGCGGCCCCACTTCACACTTATATAGATGATCTCCTCTAGTATAATACATCTCTTGTCTTTTGCAAGATATATAAATCATTAAAAATATTCACTTATCGTTGAATATTTTCTATTCCAGCACTTTTGTAGGAATGGGAGTAAGTGCTTTACACTGAATCTTTCATAATTTAGTTGTCCCATTGAACCAAAATTTTGGAATCTCCAATCTACAAGGTTGGGTTTCCGCTATGTTTATCATATTCGATAGGGTTTAGGTCAATTCCCCTAGAAAGATGGTATACTTGATTTCTTGTTAATCCTTTCATCAAAGGATTTACTATGTTTTTTTTATTTAATATGGTTAATAGAGATTATACCATTCGAT
>CAIGRN010090845.1:0-18015 GCA_903798345.1 Fraxinus anomala | reverse complement strand
TCTTGATTCATAATTTTAGTTTAAATTACAAGTTAGTCTGAGTTTAATCATAGAATTTGAAAAATACATCTCAAATTGGATAGATTTGGTTAATGTCGCAATAATAAAAATCAAGTTAAATCAATCATCGTGGGAACGATACTCGAAATTTTAGGATTTCCAATTTATTACTTGTTAACGAACCGTGCACTTGCGGTGATTTAAACTCGAAACATATTTTCGTGAACAACAAGTGTGTATACATAAAACATACACCAGAGGCTTATATAATATATCTATATGTAGATGTCATGTTGATTATGTGCAATAGTTATGAAATAATCATACATACCAAGAAGATGTTAACGAAACATTTTGACATAAAAGACGTGTGTAGCTGATGTGATATTAGAGATTAAGATTTCTAGAACATCTGAAGGAATTGTACTTTCCCAATCTCATTACGTTGATAGTGTACTTAAGAGATTTAGTGCACGAGGAAAATCCTATGAAAACCCTTATAGACTTAAATCTATACTTAGTCAAGAATATGGGTGAACCAGTGTCTTAATAAAAATCAAGTTAAATCAATCCTCGTGTAAACGATACTCGAAATTTTACAATTTCCACTTTATTACTTGTCAACGAACCGTGCACTTGCGGTGATTAAACTCGAAACATATTTTCGTGAACAACAAGTGTGTATACATAAAACATACACCAGAGGCTTACATAATATATCTATATGTAGATGTCATGTTGATTATGTGCAATAGTTATGAAATAATCATACATACCAAGAAGATGTTAACGAAACATTTTGACATAAAAGAAATGTGTAGCTGATGTGATATTAGAGATTAAGATTTCTAGAACATCTGAAGGAATTGTACTTTCCAATCTCATTACGTTGATAGTGTACTTAAGAGATTTAGTGTACGAGGAAAATCCTATGAAAACCCTTATAGACTTAAATCTATACTTAATCAAGAATATGGGTGAACCAGTGTCACAACTAAAATATTCACGATTATAGGCAGTCTAATGTAAATTACAAACTGCACTCGACCAAAAATAGCATTTGTTATGGTTAAAATTAGTAGATTCACGAGTAATCAAGTTATGATCATTGGAAGACTTTGACTAAAGTTCTTAAGTATTTAAAACACACATTAACCTTTGGATTATACTTCACAAAATATCATGCGATATTGAAAAGATATTGTGATGCGAATTGAACATCCGACATGAAGATATTTAGCCTTAAGATCGTCGCTCGAGCATCGACCAACGTCGGACTTTCTACTTATGGCACACGAGCGTAGGCGAGAGATAGCAAGGGCTGTGACTCTTGGTGAAAGTTGTTAAGTTTTGAGGCATGCATTTCCATCCACAACCCCTCTTTTTATATAAGGGTTATTAGTACAAAATGTCCCTACGTATGAATTTTATTGTATAAAACTTCCTAACGTTGCATTGTTTTGCATTTTCACCCCTATTTCAACATTGGGAAAATTATCATTTTCATCCAATTTCTCAAAAGAAATTGTAAAATGAAGAATATACTCATTTATTTAAATAATAAAATATAAAGAAAAGAAGAACTAATTACAACTATAATTTCAATTTTTTTTTTAAAAAAAATAATGTACAAACGAGTCCAAATAAATTATTAAAAATAAAAATAAATCTACTACATCATGTTCAAATGTGAATACTAATAAAATGCCCAAAAAAGAAGATCTGGGTGCTATTCTCTTCTTGAACTTTGCTTTGGGATCCACTCCTCCTAAATAAACATTTATCCCAATATTCTCCAAATTTGGGTTGTTGAAAGAATTAGAAACCCCATTTATTGACAAACTCAATGGCCCAGATTGCAAATGAAATAATATCAGATTTGGTGTTTTCATTTTGGGTTTTCTAAATCATAGCTTAAACCAATATTAGATTAATCTTTCCTTTTCAATTTTTGATCCGCGTTGTCCTGTTTTTGGGTATTTTTTTTAAGATTTTCAGTTGGATTTGTGCTTCTTTTTGATTTCAATTAATATTTGAGGGTGGTATTTGCATTTGAAATTCATTAACCCCAACGAACCCATTTCAGATCCCAACCAAAATCCCCAAAACTCTAATCAAAAGCACGATTTTCAAAGTTTTAGTGAATTAAATACACACTCAAAATTCAGGATTTCCCAGCAATGCCCTTTGAGAAAATGGAAATGAATCTCAGAATGAGGAGGTGGATAATGGCAGATCAATCTTCAGGTTTTAAAGAACTTGAGGAAGAAAACGGGTGGTGGATTTAAGAAAAATGGTGGCAGGAAAATGAAGAGAAAATGTGGGTCTGTGGGTCAGAAAAAGAATTGGAGTGGAAAAAGATTTTCTGTTTGCTTGTAGAAGAGAAGAATGGGAAAAAATGTTCCTGGGAAATGTGAATCTTGTACTTCAAAAAGGTTTCGGCGGCGGTGGTGGAAAGAGAAGGTGGAGAAAGGAGAAAGAAGATGACTTTTGTTTTTTTAATTTTGATTTTTAATTATTTATTTGAGACTATTTGTATTTTTTTGAAAATGTTAGGACCGTGATTACAATTATTTTGGGACTATGATTATTATTATTTATTTATTTATTTTAAATAGGATGACATATTCATCATTTTATAACTCTTTATTGAGAAATTAGATGAAAATAACGATTTTCGCAATAAAATGTGGAAATATGCATAAAAATGCAAAAAATAAAAATAAAAAAAATGCAGCGTTGGGACATTTTGCATAATAAGCTCCATACATACGGACGTTTTGTGCTAATAACCCTTTTATATAAATTGGACTCCTAGACGTCATTTAGGCATCCTAATTAATATTATTGAGTTTTGTATCAAATTTTTTTGTCAAAACTTTCCCAAACTTTGCATTCAAAATCGTTCTTTGTAGAGATAATAAATCGTTCAAGTTTGTTGTTGCCTTGTAATGGGAAGTGCTTCACTATAAAAAAGTAATCCGTTGTATCTTGGTAGATAATTGCCGTTACTCCATTAATACCGATGCTGGACAAATTTGTCTTAAGAAAATAGTGTTATCACTTGCCTTGGGTTCTTTAATCCATATTTCTACTTCTTCCTCTTATTTTTTGGTTCTACCTTTTTCATTTGTGATTTAACATCATTTTCGTGTTGTTAAATTTGTGGCAAAATATTGTCCACATTCCACATACAAAACAATATTTGTATACCATATCCACCGACACTTAGTCCAGCTCGATACCCTCGATTTAGAAGTAGCTTCTTATTTTAGAGTACTTCGAAAAGCCACGCTTGATTTGACATTGTAAAAGAGAGCACTCGAATCACAATTCTTCCTTTTGCCTCAACGTGGCCATGTCCAAATTATCATATTAGCAAATCTATAATTTAACTGGAATAACTTGATTTTGAAGTGCCTCCACTTGATCCGGCACAAAATGAAATAGTTATAACCTTATAACTTAAAGAGAGAAAAATCAGCTAACGAGATATTTTTTTTTATACCTTCTTCATTATTTTTTAAATTGTACTTGTTTGATTTTATTATAAATCTTTCTTTTATAATTTGAGGTCAAAGCCAAATTTAACCACATTTACAATTACTACTCACTTTTATTATTCATGTGTTTAATGATATTCATTACTCATCTTTAATATAATTTAATTTCTACCACATATTCTTTCACTAAGATAAATTTGATATTAATATATGGAACTTAATTAACTACATTGCATAGGATTAAGAAACCTAGATATAATTTTATTTTTTTCTATTCGAACTATATTCTATTTGATGGTGATTAAAATCAGATTTTTAATAATTTTAATAAAAGCTGATGAAATGTGTAGTTAAAAAATTTTAAATAAAAAAATATGTGGTTAAAATTAATTATCGATTTTAATATTAGATTAAAATTGAGAATTTAATCTTTACCAACGAGGGATTATATGTACAATAGAAAAACCAATGTAATCATTTGTTTAATTATCTTATAAATACATGTAAGATTTTGTGGGTGTGACCTATTTCAACTAGCTAGTCAACATTGCTATCTTGTAATTTTATCATTGTAAATTCGAACTATCTCTGCAATCTCTCTACTAAACAAGGAATTTGGATGGGAACGTAATTCTTATCCCGGCTCCAACCTTCCAAAAATCCCAACAAGCCAACTTTGTACACTTTAAAATATGTGCATCAGATCCTTAAGGTTCCCTTAATTACAATTTATAATACCCCTCAACACACTATAACTGATGCTTAGAAAAGAAATTCTCATATGAGACCATTTATGGATGCAATTCGTGGTGACTATAAATTGAAACTAACGACAAAATATCGATGATCCCATGACAAGTTCATTTGATTCTCAATTGAAATGATCACTTGAATTTCACCCAAATTTAATATATAACTGAATCAATAGCCAGTTGAATTAATCCAAAATCAACTAGTATTCAGAATATCGTAAGGAACAATAATCGCTAAAGTCGTTGTGTGTAGGTTCTTAGAAGTTTACTCTATGTTTCTGGTTCTACCAAAATTAATTTACATTATGATTTAAATTTTAAATAAATAGAAATGAGTGATAAATAAGTGTAGTTTTAATACCTCTTTTAAAATGTATAAATAAAAAATTAATTGAATGTATAGAAATAGGTTATAAAAGTTAGATTAAACTAATTGTACACGAAATTTGACATAATGTGATCTATAGAAGATTATGTCATTAATTTGAATAAGTGTGATTAAAATCAAAGAACATAATCACTGTTATGTCAAACCATATCAAACATAAGTACACAACGTCAACCAAATGTACATGCTACAGAATTGATGAAAGCTCCATTGATTGCCAAGCCAGCCGCCACAACTCAAACCATACAGTATTTCCAATACCTAATCCAACCACAACCAATTATATATAACCAAGTCATCAATGACTGCACGCGTGTGAATAATCAAGATGCTTATTAACATAATACTCGGGGAATGTTTCTTGGCGGGGCTCACCTGGCCAAGAAACAGGAGGGCAATGTGTCACCTCCTATTGGAGGGGGGGTTGGCTCACATCGATCCGGGGGGCTACTCTCATAATATTCTATCGAAGTCAATAACGAAAAATCTAAAGGAAAATAGCAGAAGAGGTCCCTCAAATTTAATTTGATGTGTATTGCACCTGGATACCCATTTTACAATATGGAGCATTGATGTCTAATTTTTCATTGTTAATAGCACTTTGGTCTTTAGTGGATAATTTTACCCTTATTTTCGATAATAAAAAGGGATAATTGCAGAAGTGATCCCAAATCTTTCTCCTTTTACAGACTTTACTTCAACATACACTTTGTGCCACCTCATAGTCTCAAACATTGCACTTTGTTGCACCACAAGGACAAATGGATGGACCGTTAGTTGACCAAGAAAACAAAATTTGACCAAATTAAAAGGGTAAAATAGTAATTTCCTTATTTTTACATATAAAACAATTAAAACAAGAAAAAAAAAAAGAGGCCAACTACTTTTCATCTGCCTCTTTCGCCCAACCGTACCTCATTTGCCCTATCCTACTCCGTTGGGTTTTTCGATCAGGGCACGCATGGTTTAGAGCATTGGACTTGAAGATGTCAAACTAGAGTCCGAGGAAAAATATGTGTTGATAGCACCGGAACAATGCTCAACACCACTCGAGCGGTGGACGAGATTGGGAGTGGCGAACATTTCGCTTGCTTAGCATTCATGCGCCGGGCAATCCGATTTTTCCATATATCTTTCCTTCACACGATTTTTTGACCTTGTTTTCATGTTTAGAGCTATTTCTAGGGTTTGACGTGCATTATTATAAAGAGTACTCTTCTTTACAAGTTTGCCAAATTAAATTCTTGTTTTTTGTGTTTTTGTTGTTGTGATCAATACTTCATATATTGTCGTATAACCTCGCCTCGTTCCTAACACATGCCACACACTAAACCAAAATTAAATCAACTCATCCACCACCGAACCGCGCCGCGCCACGCCACGCCACCATGGGGCTACGCTACCGTCGTCCATGCCAATAAAGACCTCCTGATAGTTTCATTGGCGCTCCCTTTCACTATATCACAAACACACTATTTTGATTCACACAAAATTCTTAAATTAGCTAAAATGCTGAAAGAACTTATAGAAATGTTATAGCAATGGCTACAACAATGGAAGTGGAGGGTTGGTGATTTGACTCGTGAACAATGAAAGTAGATTAATGCAAGTGAGTTCTACTGCAACAGCTCCAATCAAAGTGCCACGTAGCAATTCACGTGGGCAGAAAAATCAACAAAGACCTAACTGGTCAAATGTAAAGACATCATACGAATGGCTGAAGCTCCTATGCCGAAACATTGTCTAAACTGCTGAAATACGCGAGTTCGAAGCGCTACATAAAGAAATAGAAGAAGTCGAAGCTCTTCACACAAAGGACCAATACAAAGCCTCTCCAATAGAGGCTCTCAATTCACCCGAAGCTCATGAAACTGAAGTTGTCTTTTACAAGATCTGTAGACAATTTTTAGGAATGATTGATGTAACGTTTGTAATAAAAAATGTCAGGTGTGTCGCCTAATGTATAGGGCGGTTGACAACCCGTTGTCAATGTATTTATTATGTGATAGATAGTGATATGAAGTCTTAGTCAAGGAGATGAGGTCACGTGATTCTAATCCAACGGACACCACTTCGGTCGAACTATAAATAGACCCTCTTTATAACTGGAAAAGGATTATGGGACTTTTGACTCTTGAACTCTTGATCCTTGATAATAAAAAATGGTCTTGAAAACTCTATACATATCATCTTATTTTTTCCATATACATTAGTTTGATCTTTAATTGGTTTACTTTAGTATTTGATTGATGATTGTTGTTAGCGCAATCATATTTGTTCCACTCATCGGTGCTCGAACACTTTTATCTCACGCCTGAAGCTTCTTCTGCATCCACGTTCATCCCACTTCTAACCAATGTTCCAATCAAAACGTGCCAGAATTTGATTGAGTTGGTGTGAGTGGGTTTGACATTTGTTGTCCAAGTAAGCGTCAAGTTTTTCGGGGTCGACAGATTGGCGAGGTCTATGGGAAACCATACACTTTAACCACGAAAGTCCCGTGGGAAGAAACCAGTTGGAAGTAAATTGAAAGGAATTCTCTAGCCCTTGAAAAATGGGTGTTCTTGAAGAAAGAACGGTTGGAAAACTCAAAGAAAAACCATTTGATTCAAAATTAGTTTGATCCTTTAAAAAATGAACGTTTAGTCAAGAAGGAGTTTACTAACATGAGTTCAAACAGTGAAGAAAATATACCTCGAAGGACGAGAGAACACCCTAAAGAATGAGAACCCTCGTGTGCCATCCCAACAGCTCGCCTGCGACCTCAACAACAACATAGGTGAGGTGAGTTACGGGATGGGGACAAGATATCAGCAAGACTTACTAGAGAAGTGGCCATAATGGATGCCAATATGAGGAAAATAACTTAGCAGAATATGGCTAAGTATGAGCTGCTAAGGAGTATACAGGGCCAAGGAGGATATCTAGTTCCTTTATATGCAGCCCAGGAAACATATTCCATGACCTTTCACAAGGGTACTACCACGAAGAAGAGGAGGTTCAAACCCAAATGGCTGGATACCAACATTACACAGGATGGAATCCCTCTAGAAAAGGGAGGTTGAAGTTGATACGTCCACCAACTACGCCTCTGAACGACCTAATGAGGTTCCATTCAATATTTCCCCGAATTATAAACCTGAGGACCTATCAAAGGTCCATAAGCATCTTCGACGGGCTGAGCCCATGGGTGCCTAGAAATGGTAGGCTCCACATCCTCTTGTGTCTAAAAATAGGTAGGCTCGACTTCCTCATGTGCCTAGGCAACAGAAGCCTCTTCAGCTCGAAAGATGAGGTGAACCTATTTATGACAAAGCGCCTCAGATCCTTTTCCCTAGAAATAGGCATAAGAGAAGTAAAGCAGGACCTTCCCATTCACCCCCAGAGGATCAATTTAGTGAAGATGAGGATTCTGATGAACCACAAAGGTCCTGTGATCTTGACAATCATGATGATAATTCACCATTTTCGCAAGCCATTAGGAATGTCCCCGCATTGAAAGGAGCCACCTCGACGATGAATTGTAGAGCCTTCCACTTAACTTTAAGCGGAGTTATGTGAGCACGGAGCTGAGTGCATCAAAGTCAAGTCTCGAGAAAGACCTGTATCATATCAAAAGAGGTTTGATGACACGTTCGAGGGCAAAATTGGTGAAAGAGGCGATGGAATTGCTCGTTCAAGATATGGTTGACAATATGGTGATCTTGGCGAAGAAAGGAGCAAGTTCCGTGTTGGGATCGACGGTCGAAATGGGTTGGAGCAACTTAATTCAAGTGGATGAAGACGGAGGCCAAAGTTACTACTATGTGACCGCATAGTCGAACTAGGCATGCGGTCGCATGCCTATATACCGAGACCAAATGGGACTTTTCAGTTGTTCTATACGACTGTATAGAATTACACTATGCGGCTGCATACTTCATTTCGGCAGAGAAATTTTCCAAATTTTCGTGTAATCTTCTATTTAAGTTAAAACTCTTTTATGGAATATTTTTTCTATTTCTTAGCATAATTCCCTTTTTAGCTAGGTTTTATGGAATCCATATAAATAGAACTCATTCTTTTCATTGTAACAGAACATTATAATTGAGATTATTATCGCGAGGCTAAATTGCTTTTCGAATTCTTGTTCTTCGTAGGACAAATCACTTATCAAGATTCTTCTTGTAGCGTTCAAAACAATTGGGTGAGATTCTCAAATATTCAATCAAAGAGGTCAACATTCATTTACGTGTTTGTTGGTTATTTTGCTTCGTTATTTTCGAATCAAATCCAGAACTTTGGTTATTTGGCTTTCTTGGGTTCGTTATCAATCTATTTATCGGGTTACCAGTGTAAATGGGACTTTTCAGTTGTTCTATGCGACTGTATAGAATTACACTATGCGGCTGCATACTTCATTTCGCCAGAGAAATTTTCCAAATTTTCGTGTAATCTTCTATTTAAGTTAAAACTCTTTTATGGAATATTTTTTCTATTTCTTAGCATAATTCCCTTTTTAGCTAAGTTTTATGGAATCCATATAAATAGAACTCATTCTTTTCATTGTAACAGAACATTATAATTGAGATTATTATCGCGAGGCTAAATTGCTTTTCGAATTCTTGTTCTTCGTTGGACAAATCACTTATCAAGATTCTTCTTGTAGCGNTTCTTCGTAGGACAAATCACTTATCAAGATTCTTCTTGTAGCGTTCAAAACAATTGGGTGAGATTCTCAAATATTCAATCAAAGAGGTCAACATTCATTTACGTGTTTGTTGGTTATTTTGCTTCGTTATTTTCGAATCAAATCCAGAACTTTGGTTATTTGGCTTTCTTGGGTTCGTTATCAATCTATTTATCGGGTTACCAGTGGGAAGCATCTGGAGCTGGCCGAATTTTAAAAAGACATTCCTTAAG
Source organism: Fraxinus anomala (assembly GCA_903798345.1). Taxonomy (NCBI): domain Eukaryota; kingdom Viridiplantae; phylum Streptophyta; class Magnoliopsida; order Lamiales; family Oleaceae; genus Fraxinus; species Fraxinus anomala. The sequence goes on along the minus strand of CAIGRN010090845.1, from coordinate 8,470 downwards.
CGCTTCTCCACAAGCAAAGATGGTGTCCAACGCCTATAGGATATGAGGCAACAACTGGGTGAGTCTCTGAAAAGTTTCTTGTCTCGCTTTACCGATGAGATAACCTACTGTGTACAAGTGACGGATATGGAAGCTCTAACAACCCTACTAGGAGGATTGCACATGAACTCTCTCTTCTGGAGAGATGTACAGAACAAAGACCTTACCAGCTATGATGCCTTACTGGAAATGATAAGGCGTGAGATCCTCAATGAAGAATTGTTAAATCATAGGAATAGGGCTAACCAAGGACTTTCCTTTCCTTAAATGCAAAAGGAAAAGGCCCAACCTCACATTTGATGGATCATCAAGTCGGGCAATCAACCTCTCTCAACCTTGGACAAGCATTGGCCGCATCAACATTAATTTAGTGCCCACTTTGGCCTACGAGGTAGTGAACCCTGCTACTACAACGTACCAAGAGAGAACCTCTCAAAGATTTTCCCAAATGGAGAGAGGCAAGTATGAAGCACTGAACCTAGAAATAGGGATGAAGTGCCCCTCTATTGTACATACCATCACTCCTATAGTCACAACACTGAAGGCTACAGGGACATTACGAAACACCCTCATAGTGCCAATCAAGGGATGAACATACGCCTCCAAAGAGATGCTTCTCCTAGGCAGACCCAACAGCCTAGAAATATTGAGCCGAGGCGTCCCAATAAAAAAGATGCTCCCAGGAGAAGAGACATTGATGCAAAACAAACTAGGGAGGGTCAAAGACAAAGAAGAAACCCCTAACGAATGTTGACCAAGAGCCTATCAGAGAAATTGATACAATTTTTAAAGGTCCATATGTTGAGGAAAATGAACTCCCAGAGAAATAGTGCCAGGAAAGCGAAGAACCCCGTATGACAAGCTTCATAGTCAATCGAGCCTCTATTGAAAGGAAAGTTCAACCTATCACCTTTACCCAAGATGATGTAACGGGTGTGCATTATTCACACTGTGACGCCTTAGTGGTGAGGGCCGTTTAGCACGTAATGGCCTAAAATAAATGTTAGTGGATAATGGGAGCTCTATTAACATCATCTTTGGGGCTACTTTTGATAAGATGAAAGTAAATATGAGCAGACCCCAATGAGTTTCCCTATGTATGGCTTCACATGAGACATCATCATCCTAATGGGTAAGATCACTCTAGCAATAAAGACGGGGATCGCATCCTTGACTACTCACCATTTTATGGAGTTTTTGGTAGTAGACAATTACTCCGCTTATCACAGAGTGTTGGGGAGGCCAGCCTTGAAGAAACTATGGGTGGTTACATCCATTCACCGTTTTTGTATGAAATTCCTAACTGAGAATGGAATGGCAACGGTTAAAGGTGATCAAAGGAGTGCAAGAGAATGTTACTCAAATTTCCTAAGGAAAGTCAAACCAAGAAGTGTCAATGTGATCCTCATAGAAATTGACATGGATGACGTCCCTGAACAAGGGAGAAACCACAAAGAAAGAGAAGATGTCGAAATGATGGATGCCTACGAAGCAGGGGCCATCCCGGGACCCTTAAAGAAGGAAGAGCTGCTGAAGATGCATCTAGTTTGGAGGAGCGGGACTCTTGTATCATTGATTACGAGCCTCAAACAGTCCCTATGAAAGAAATAGAGAGCTTCACGTAGACCTAAAGGACCCCTCTAAATATATGTATGTTGGAAGAAATCTGCTAATAGAAGTAAAGGGAAAGCTGAAAAGCTTCTTGCTGAAAAATCTAGATGTCCTCACTTGGAAGCACGGAGATATGGTCGGCATTGATCCAAAGGCCACAGCACACAAGCAGAAGGGGAGAGCTCTCAACTCAGAAAGATATGAGGCTCTAAAAGATGAAGTTAAGAAGTTGATCGACAATCATTTCATCCGAGAGTTAGCGTATCTAAAGTGGGTCTCGAACCCAGTGTTGGTCAAGAAGTACAATGGCAAGAGAAGAGTTTGTATGGATTTCTCAAACTGGAATCAAGCTTGACCTAAGGACAGTTTTCCACTTCCTCGTATAAACTAACTTATGGATTCGACTGTTGAGCATGGACTTCTTAGCTTCATGGATGCATATTTCGAGTACATTCAGATCCCAATGTTCCCAGCTGATAAAGAGCACACGTTATTCATAACAGACAAGGGTCTTTATTGCTACAAGGTCATACGGGTTGAAAAATGCTAGGGCCACCTACCAAAGACTTGTCAATAAAATGTCCGCTGACCTCATTGGGAAAACCATGGAGGTTTATGTGGATGACATCCTGGTGAAGATTTTAGAGGCAATGGATCATGTCAAGCACCTCAGGAAAATGTTTCAAATATTGGGGAGGTAAATGATGAGGCTCAATCCTTTAAAATACGTCTTTGGGGTTGCTTCTGGAAAATTTCTGGGCTATATCATTAATTAGAGAGGCATTAAGGCCAATCCAGAAAAGATCTAGGCTTTAATTGATATGGGGTCACCTCAGAAACCAAAGGAGGTGTAGAGCTCACTGGACGTGTAGCTGCGTTGAACCGCTTCGTCTCTAAGGCAATGAACAAGTGCCTACCTTTCTTCGAAGTTCTAAAATGAGGCAATAAGTTCCAGTGGATAGATGAATGTAAGCTAGCCTTACAAGAGCCGTAGAAACAATTGGGACAGGCTCCCCTCATCTCCAAATCAAAGGCCAACGAACTACTACAGCTGTACTTGGCAGTAATCCCCAAGGCAATTTGTTCGATTTTGATAAGAGAGAAAAATGATCACCAGCTGCCTGTTTATTATGTAAGCAAAGTACTTTTATCAGTCGAGACTCGCTATCCAGATATGGAGAAGCTAGAACTTTCCTTGGTGACAACCTCTCGAAAATTAAAACCATATTTTCAGGCCCATACGACACAGGTGCTAACTAACTTTCCCCTGAAGCAAGTGCTGCAGAAGCCCAATACTTCAAGAAGGTTATTGAAGTGAGCTGTGGAACTCAACGAGTATGATATTGTGTTCAAGCCAATGCCTGCTATCAAGAGACGAGCTCTAGCAGATTTTGAGCAGAGTTCATCCCTATTCCAAAAAATGAAAGAGGATATGGAGCCCGCCGAACCTCCTACATATAACATTTTTGTTGTTGGATCATCAAGGGACACCGGGTCAGGAGCAGGAGTGGTTCTTGTTAGTCCTGAAGGACATAAGATGACATTGACATTGACTCCCAGCTAGGGAAATGCATGCAAATAGGCTCGTAATTAACATTGACTCCCAACTTGTATTGTGCTAGGTCCATGGAAATTTTTTAGCCAAAGATAAGTCCATGGCCGCATACTTGAAATTGGTTACGGAGTTCATCCCCGCTTTTGAAAGATTGAGTTGGTGCAAATTCCACATTCAGAGAATGCTCATGCCATACCCTTTCAAAGCTGACAAACACTAAAGATTCTGAATTACTCACTATAGTACCAATAGAGCATCTTCCTAGACCCTCCACGACACTAGTGAAGAAATCATTTTGGTCGAGGATACTCCATTATGGATGAAGCCAATCATATCTTTCCTCAAGGACCAGACATTACCCTCTGAAAAAAAGGAGGCACAAAAGTTCCGAAGATGTGCCGCTCACTTCGTATTCCAAGACAATATGCTATATAAATGTAGATTCTCCTTGCCGTTACTTCGGTGCATAGGTGGAGAACAAACCAATTACGTGCTCTGAGAAATTCATGAAGAAGTATATAGAAATCACACAAGAGGATGGTCATTGGCATAAAAAGTATTGAGGTAAGGGTATTATTAGCCCACCTTGAAAAAAGGATGCGCAATAGTTTGTCAAGAGATACGATAAATGTCAACTCTTTGCAACAATTCAGAGGTAGTCTTCTCATGAGTTAAGTGTTGTTTCCAGCCCCTGTCCGTTTGCTAAATGGAGAATTGACCTTATAGGTCTCCTTCCTAAAGAGAGTGGCAATTTTAACTTTGCGATTGTTGCCATTGATTATTTCATCAAATTGGTAGAAGTCGAACCCCTTTCCAAGATCGCTGAGGCAAATACTTCCAAATTCCTATGGAAAAATCTCATTTGCAGGTTTGGAATTCCTCATTCTATTGTCTCGGATAATGGATGGCAATTCGACAACAAAAAAGTTAGAAATTTATGTGAGGGATTGGGTATTAAGAAACATTTTTCCTCCCACATCACCTTCAGACAAATGGATAGGTAGAAGCTGTTAATAAAACAATCAAGTACATGCTGAAGAAAAAGTTAGATTCCCTCAAAGGGGCCTGGGTCGATGAGCTACCACAAGTCCTTTGGGCCATTCGAACTACAAGCAGAACTGCTACAGGTGAAACTCCTTTCTCCATGGCTTATGGGGTCGAGGCCATGATCACAGTTGAAGTATGTCTACCATCTCCTCGTGTAATGAAATAAGGAGATGTGAACTGGACCTCCTTGAAGAAAGGAGGGATGGTTCTCAAGTTAAATTGGCTATTTATCATCGGAAAATGACTAGATACTACAATTCTAGAGTAAAGAAGAAGTCATTTCACTTGAATGAGTTGGTGCTCTGAAGGGTATTTTTATCTTCCAAAGAACATGGTGCAGAAACCCTTGATCCCAACTGGGAAGACCCCTACCGTATCAAGGAAGAAGCTCAGCATGGAACCTATAAAATTGAAAATATGAATGGAAAGACACAACCTCATCCATGAAATGTAGAGCATCTATGAAAATACTACCCTCCCAAGAGGCAAAAGTCCTAGGAGAAGCCTCTGCATAGACTAATCGTCCCTAAGAAGAGTAGCGTGGGTACTTTGACGAAGACCGAGATCCCAAAATAGATCACCTCCTACTCGCAAAGTGCTGCACATACCTTAACGATAAAGGTTGTTAAAGAAGCCTCAACATGGGGCGAGCCGCTCAACCCCATGTTAAGGAAACAAAATTAGCAATCTAAAAAATTAAATTTGCACAAGTTAAAATTAATAAAACGCCTTCTATTGACAAAAGTCAAAGGAAAAACCTCTTCATAAATGATTCGTCCCCTATGAAGAGACGCGTGGGTACTTCAACGAGGAGTTGGATCCTAAAATGGACCACATCTACACTCGCGAAGTATGACACATGCTCTTAACAACAAACTATGTTAAGGAAGCCTCAGCATGGGCGAACCGCTCAACCTCATACTCAAAAGAATTTTTTATAATAGTAAGTTCAAATTCTTCTTAATTTTATTAAAAAGGGTTTATAAAAAATAATAAAATGCATCCTTTTGACAAAAGTAAAAAAGGAAGCCTCTTTATAAATGATCCTTCCCTATAAGGAGATGCGTGGGCACTTCGACGTGCAGTTGGATCCTAAGATGGACCACATCTGCACTCACGAAGTGTGGCACCCACTCAACTTCATGCTTGTGAGAATTATTAATTTTGGTAAATAAATATTGTTCTTAATTAAAGCCAGTTCATTAAAAAATTATGAAGCATCTCCTATTGACAAAAGGTAAAAGGGAAGCCTCTTCATTGATGATTTGTCCCTATGAAGAGATGCGTGGGTACTTCGACGAGAAGTGGGATCTTAAGATGGATCACCTCTGCACTCACGAAGTGTGGCACATGCCTTTAACAACAAAGGTTGTTAAGGAAACCTCAGCATGGGCGAACCACTCAACCTCATGCTTAGGAAAAGAATGAAAGGTTGACCTCCTTTAGGGAGGTCACCCCTCTTTTTGGCTGCCAGCCCCCGGCTGACCTGCTTGACTTGGTCCCTCACCTGTTTGGCCACAACAGATGAGGGCTTCAGTCCCTTTCGCCCGAGGTGGCAGCAAGGATGGTGGCCATGTCGGAAGTGAGGTGTTTCCACTTCTCAAAATTTTCTACGAAGGCAAACATGATTAGTAACAATTATGTAAATTAAGAGGTGAATTTTATTAAAAAGGAAACAATACCTCTCTTGGCCATTAGACATAATTATTCAAAAAATCTCCGAGAAATGGTCAAATGCTCGACGTCAAGAGATGAAGAGGGTCGATGGTATATGTCAGTTAGAGTGTCTCAGTTACTGTCTTTTAGTTCGAAGCGCTCAACCGACCCTATAAAACAACAAATACAAGACATTGTTAGCATCAAGATTATCAACACAAAGAAATCAAAAATAGATGAAACCCTCATGGGCTTCGGAATAGGAGGTCGGGGCTTTCACGTGGGGACAATGCTACCCTCACATTCCTACCACTTCCATCTTATCCAAAATCACGTCTCCTTTCATTATTTGATGGAGGAAGGAAGGCCCACAACGAAGGGAGAATGTGACCCCCATAGACAGAGATAGTACCACCATATTGAATCCCCTTTCGCTAGATCCGGGGTTGAAAAATTGTTTAGAATACATGAAGAGGTATGTCATCTCCAAGGAAAGTTTCCTTTCAGAGGAAGTAGGTTCCCACTAGTTGGGCCCAAGCATTGGGGACGAGCTGGGTAGGGGCCAGCTCATACAACCTAAGGATAGCTCTAAAAAATGGATGAAGAGGCAATCGTAGCCCAGCCTTCAGAAGGAACTCACTGATGACGATGCAGCCTGCCTCGAAAAACAGGACCGCTCATCAGGAGTGGGGAAAAGAAGTTCAATGTCGTAAGGGATACGGTATTTTTTCCTAACGTTGGCTAGGTGGGTCGGGTTTATAGATGAATGGATTTTGGCTGCCCTTATCTCAATAGCTACCTCACTAATGTCCACATCCTCTCAACATAGTTTGAAAATGCCATTGACTTAGATTTTTTAAGTTAAAGTTTAAGAAACTAACAAGTTAGATTGAAGAATGGTGGAGTATCACAAGAGATTGAAAATGCAAAGAAGAAATAAAGGAAACTTAAAGATTTTGCAGAGTACGATTACTGATTTCGTGAAAGGAAAAGTAATTTTTTACCATGAATATTAGCCTTTTATAAGCAGAGGCTCTCAATCGAAGCCGTTGAATGTCGTTCCAGATCATCTGATCGTTCATTTAAAGTTTTAATCTGCTTCACACGTTGTCATGCGCCTAGACTTCACAAGATGTGTGCACGACATCCATCATTGCTCATTAAATGCGGCAATAGTTAAGTGCGTAGGAAGTTGAACTGCTTCAGCTTTTTTTTTTTTTTTTTTGAAAACGTACAAAAATAGCAAATCATTTTGATGCAATAATTGAGGATGCCTCATGTTTCTCAAATGTTTTAAAATCAGGCTCCTCATAATTAGCAAGTTGTAACCCCAGTAAGGGTCGGAGCCATTTCTCCTCAACCAGTTCGGACAAAACAACCTCTAATTTAATTTGCTTCGCTGACACTCCTCAGAATTGTTCCAGAAAGTGAAATGTCCCAAGGTATACAACTTCAGATAACACTATCAGATAATTCATGCAAGTTAGGTACATTTTTATTCTAACTATAACATAAATGTTTATACTTAGATTTGGGGGACTACTGTGGTATGGTAAAAATCACCCCTAAAATTGTTTTTATATACATAAGTTCATGCACTACATAAATAATCATGCCTAGACTTTGGGGACTATTGTTACGCCTCACCGCCGAATCTCAAATCAAAGTGCCATGTAGCAATCCAAGTAGGCATAAAAGTCAACAAATACCTAACTAATCAAATGTAAAGAAATCATATGAATGACTGAAGCTTTTATACCAAAGCACTGCCTAACTAGTCAACCAGTTCGGACAAAACAGCCTCGAATTTAATTCACTTCGCTGACACTCCTCATAATTGTTCCAGAAAGTGAAATGTCCCAAGGCATACAACTTCTGACAAAACTATCAAAGAATTCATACAAGTTAGGTCCATTTTTATTCTAACTATAACATAAATGTTTATACTTAGTTTTGGGGGATTATTGTGGTATGGTAAAAATCACTCCTATAATTTTTTTTATATACACAAGTCCATGCACTACATAAATAATCATTCCTAAACTTTGGGGATTATTGTTACGCCTCACCACCGAAACTCAAATCAAAGTGCCATGTAGCAATCCAAGTAGACATGAAAGTCAACAAAGACCTAATTAGTCAAATTTAAAGAAATCATATGAATGGCTGAAGCTTTTATACCGAAGAACTGCTTAAACTGCTGAAGTATATGAGTCCGAAGCGCTACATAAAGAAATGGAAGAAGTCGAAACTCTTCACACAGAGGACCAATATAAAGCCTCCTCCAACAGAGACCCTCATTTCAGCCGAAGCTGTCCATTACAAGATTCGTAAACAATATTTGGGAATGATTCCTGTAACATTTGTAATAAAGAATGTCGGTGGGCGGTTGACCCATTTTCAATATATTTATTGTATGATAGACAGTGATGTGAAGTCTTAGTCAATGGGATGAGACCATGTGGTTTCATTCCAACGGACGTGGCCATCGGTCGAAGTACTATAAATAGTCTTTCTTTGTAACTGGAAAAGGATTATGGGACTTTTGACTCTTGAGCTCTT
>CAIGRN010090823.1:0-12683 GCA_903798345.1 Fraxinus anomala | reverse complement strand
ACAAATAACATAGTTAGTCACAAATTTGAAGTGATTCCATAGGGGCGGGGTGTAATCTCTAAAAAAATTGTCTTAAAGGTTGAGGTTGGGTGGGGTGGAAGTGGTTCTCGAGTAAGTATAATCTCCATAAAAGATTTTTGATTTTTGAAAATTTTTACAAATTGGCGTGTGGTGGAGTAGGGGTGGGGTGTAATCTCGAGAAAAGTTTTCAATTTTAAAATTTTTTTTTATAGGTGGGGTCCGAGGGGGTGGGTGGAGGTAGTTCCGAGATGATGTGTAATCTTCATACAATATTTTCAATTTTTGAAATTTTTTTACAAGTTTGGATGGGATGGTCTCGGGGGTGAAGTGTAATTTCGAGAAAAGTTTTCAAAATTTGAATTTTTTTGTAGGTGTGGGATCTGGATATTATTAATTGATATATTATTAATTTGGTGGGAGTGAGTGGGTGGGGGTGAGGATAATTAATTTCAATTAATTATATATATTATTAATTGAGATTAACATTTGAATTTTTGAAATAATTTGACAAGTTTGTTAATTTTGAAATGTAATTCTTATTTACAGGAGTCCTGTATTGTTCCATTCAAATAATGATTTAGTTACTAGCAGTAGATATTTAACGCCTAGCTCAACATGCTTTTAGTAGTTAATTATCGTGTCAATATTTACATTACTCAAACATCTAATGTTTTACATTACTCAAACATCTAATGCTCTTTATTATTAATACTTTAGCATATGATGGTAAAATTTGGTGTTCAGACCCACCCTGCATTATTAATACTTTAGCATATAATGTTTTACATTGTCCGTTTCGAATTATTTTATTTGATTTGTTATGATTTCAATTTTAAAAATAAATAATAATGTTAATTAATTAAGTAAACGAGATGATAAATGAATTTTTTTATTCCCCACCTCACTATTGCCCCAGTTCCTGAAAATTTTTCGACAGAGATGATAATGATTGCCCCCGATCTCGGCTCGTCATATTGTCATTTCTACTTTAATGCCTCTTAAGACGTAACCATTTCTAGCAAGTTCTTAACTAGAAAATGCTCGAAATTAACGAATTGAATGGTGATGCAACTTATTGAAAGAAAAGGAGGTTTTGCTGTTTGTTCCTTTCATTTTTTGTTGCTTCCGATTCTACAGTCAGAGAGGGAATTTGCTAAAATGCATAGAAATCAAACTTTTTGTGGTCTCTATATATTGCAAAGACATTTCAAGACAAGAAATATTATTTGGCCCTTGTTTGAGCCCAATTTCGAGAGGGAAAAAAAAAAACATTTTAGATTAGTGATTTTTGAAAAATGTGCGGTCAAAATGAAGAATTTTTTTTTTTTTGATTTTTGTGTAATATTATTTTATTGAAAAATGTATGGTTGAAAATCAGTTTTAAAAAAATGAATTTTTTGATAAAATGTAACTCAAACAAGACTTACTCTTTTCTTTCAATTCATGGCCCGTATTGAAACGGGCCAAAATCATTGTGGGCCGAAATCCCATTCTGTCCTAACTTTAACGTCGCTTTAATTATAAATAAATTATATTTTAATATGACTACCACCATTCCTGTCTGGGTGGTGTAGTTGGTTATCACGCTAGTCTCACACACTAGAGGTCCCCGGTTCGAACCCGGGCTCAGACATTTTTCCTTATAAGTTTTTATATTCATATTCAAAAGGCTCCAAATTTTCTACAATTATGCAACATATGAACATATTTCAAACATAAATAAATCTTAAAAATGAGAGAGGAGAAATCTTCAATTGGCTCATCACTCAACTTATACTCATGCTTTTAATTGATCCTTAAACTTTAAAATTCCAATATTTAATCATAATGCTTTTAGCGTATCAGCCTCCGAACATGTAGTCTCAGTCATTACGACAGTTGTTTAACACCATATACTATATAATGATTGAATTTTTGATAAAAATTTGGTTAAAAGAACTCCTAGCGCTAGATGTTATTTTCAAGTAGTTTTTTTTTTTAAATATTTATTTTTTATTTTTTGATTATATACATTTTGGTTGACCATGTTGTCAATAAAAGAGCTATCTATGATTTTTTTTTGGACAATTAGCATTCGCTGTCAAGCCACATAAACATAAAACGAGCTAAACCTATTTTTTCCTCTTAGTTTTATAACATATAAATCATTTTTGGCTAAGGTAAAATGTTTACTTACAAGTAAAAAGTAAGTTTAAAAAAATAATAATCTCATTTTAATACAACAAACAAATAAATAATAAGTAAGTTACTTTTTTTAAAAAAATAAATTATCTCATATATTTAAAAATAAAATGTTGCTTAAAAATAAATTTCATTCTTGAAGCTTAGCCAAACATGGCGCTACATAGACTTTCCCGATACTTCCCCTCTTTCTTGGTGTCATCTAAACCTCAGACCATCCTTCAACAAACAAGACTGTAGATACATTTATTTATATCTATCTATTTCTACACAGAGTCAGCGGGGAATTAAGGGTTTTTAACCTCTTTTTGTACATGGACGAATCGTACAATTGAATCAAAATCATTATCTTCACCATTTCGTGTTCGATTTTTTCGAAGTGAGAGTTCAAATTATTGTGGAATAAAATGGGTGGTGATCTCTCTGATTCTTCACCACTAATGAATCCTACGATTAAAGAACCCTTGGAGATCGACCTCGAAGCGGGGCCTGGGGAGCAAATCCAATGCCGAATTTGCCTTGAAACTGACGGTATGATGTCTTTTTTTACTGTCAATTTCACTCTTTTTTCGATCTGTGATGAATTTTGCGTTTTGGGGTATGCTGATTGTAATTTTTCGGGATAAAAGATTGTTTTTACTGCGAATTATCTGGGAAACTGTTTTACTAGGAATTATGTGTGAAACTGTTGTGTTTTGTGTCGTTGCTGAAAATGTTATGTAAATTTCGAATTCGGGTGCCTTTATTGACGTTTGAGATTAATTTAGTGGGAAACAATTATGAAATGTACTCCAATTTTAGTAATTTTTTAAACCTTTAGGTTTGCCATTTCAGGTTTTCACTGTTAACTCAATTTCATTACACTTCCTTTGCAACCTAACAATAATTTTCGTGTATAAGAAGTAACATTTTATGTGAAATTAATGAAGTTCTCGATTTTCTTTTTTATAGCGTGAACACACTCATTGTTCATATTTTGGAACGCTTTGCATAACTTTTGTCCATTTCTGGCTTTATGGGTGCTTCTTCCTGTCATTGTCTCCATAAATGGTTCCTGCTGCTATCGTTGTTTACATAAATGGTATGCAGTCCAGATTTATTGTGGGCTTATGGTGTTTTGACAAATTTATGCTCGTATTTACTCAAGAGAGTTGGCAATTGCTAGACTTTTGGGACTCTATGCTGAGACATTTGGGTTTATGCTGTAAACTATATCAATGCTACTTTTGTTTCTGATGACAATAAATATTAGTCATACGTTGAGCTTTGGACGATTTTATTTTCTTGACTTTAATATGATCACATGTATTTTTATGACATTGTGTTCCAATGTTCTTGGAGATTATGGTGTAAACTGTAATGGGTTCTATTTATGTATTTATTATGGCATAACTTTCACTGTGTATTGAGCCTATATTTTGACTAATGACAATTTATAGTCTAAGGGAGTATCACTTCATGTAAACATAATGTTCAGATTTGTGACTTATGTTCTTTATCAGGTAGGGATTTTATTTCACCTTGCAAGTGCAAAGGGACGTCAAAGTATGTTCATCGAGAATGTCTGGATCATTGGCGTGCTGTGAAGGTATGTTCTATTAGTTGCCAAAAATTTATTCTTGACAAGTATGCCCTTTCATTTTTAGCTTCTAATGATATCCAGTTTGCTTAATTACTTTAAATGTTGCAGCTACTGATTTGCTAATTGATTTTGCTTAATCCACTACTCTCTTTTCCTTATTTCATTACACAGAATTGTGGTTTGATGTGACATTGATTGTTGGTTTAGCATCTTTAAACGTGAAAATATAGTCAGGTATCGAACCCCCAATTGTAGCTATGGGGCATGTGCCTTGTTCTTCCTCACATTAGACAATTATCAGAAAAATGCTGAAAATGATGAGCATCATTTCTAATGTCACTTTTTAGCAAAAAGAGGACATCCTTCATAAAGGCAGTTCTCATTATTATTTGAGTACGAGCTTCTTCAAGTTTGGATAAAATATGTGTATTCTGTTATAAGCATGTTATGGATCAAAGCTAATGATGCAATATCATTTACTCAAGTATCACACAAAGTAAGTTATTTATGTATCTATTTTAAGTTTGCTTAATGTTTTATTTTTGTTTTTCATGTCTTCAGGAAGGGTTTGCATTTGCTCATTGCACAACTTGCAAGGCTCCTTATCATTTGAGAGTCCATGTTGTTGCTGATAGGAAATGGCGAACTTTGAAGTTTCGATTTTTTGTGACTCGAGATATTTTATTTATCTTTCTTGCTGTTCAGTTGGTAGGTCATTACCACTTTCTTTTCTTTTCTGTTTGCTTTTCTATTTCTCTTATTCATTTCTTGCTGTTTTTTTTAGATATTATGCCAGGACTTACTAGAAATGATGTGTGAAAAAGTTGTTTCGATAGTGTTATTCTGATTTCCCTGGCACGTCCTCCTTGTTACAGGTTATTGCTTCGTTGTCATATGTGGTGTATCTCATTGATTGCTACCAGAAATTTTGGCTTCGACAGGCCTGGGGTTTCGATAGCGGACTAAGTTTCTACTACATATGTGGTAAAACATCTTCAGATCGGATTCTTCTTATCTTAAGCTTTAATTTGTTCATCTTATCGTTTAGTGAGCTTGATGGTATTTATTTTTCTAAACTGTCAGTCTTTGGATTTAGTTATGATTCTCTAAGGTTCCTGATTTGTATGGTGAAATTGCATCATATTAGGGATGACCTACTTGAGTACTTGCCACAGATAGATAGCAATGATATTTCAGACGATCTCCATGATGTAATTGGATTTTGAGAAACTTGAAGGCATTCCAGAAACTGCTTGTCTTGCCCATGAGAAGAGCTCTTATTTTGCTATTAGTGAACAATGGTCCTTGCTTGCTACTTCAATATCTATAAAAGATTAATTGTTAATCCTAAGAAATTCGCAACTGTTGTTTGTAATTTGTGTCCAAGAAAATTGTAAACTATGTGAGCTAATTATCATAATTTGAGATCTTGGGGTGGACAAATGTTGGGTGTTGTTCTTTTGTCTCCTCTCCTCTGTCCCAACCATGAAAGAATTACTCCATTCCTGCTTGGTTTCTACTTCCTCCTCCCTATCCCTTCTCATGTCTGCTTGTGTGTCTAGTTGTATGTGGTCACTTTTCTTCTCATCTCATTCCTTTCTGTCTAAGCCTCATTTCTCTTCATGTACACAGTTGTGGATATTTTTTAAGAAATTATATGACACCTGGAAATATATCTACTTATCAAGTGAACATTCATGTCTCTTATACCTACTAAAATATTGATTCATGAATTTAGACATAAGATTACTAGCTACATTATGTTAATTCACTTGTTGGCACACATGAAAATGAACTGAATGAATTGGCATTAGATGAACATTAAACAACCCAAGTGAAATCGGAAATCCTAACAACCTAATCTCATAATCTTCTCAATCTTGTTAAAGTAGATTACCTTAGTTATTATAGTTTAAATTTAGTTTCAAAACATATATTAAACCGATAATTGGTTACCGTTTTAACATAAATTGAAGCTAGGTTAATTTGAAAATTGATAGTAAATAGTAGTCACGTGGGACGATACGTGGATTCAAAAATTCATTTTACTATTTGTCACGATCAGTATACTTGTGGAATCACACAAACATGTTTTTGACGCCGTTGTTGGGACTACTTTATTTGCTTTAGTTTATATTAATTTATTCTAGCTTTGATTTAAACTATCGTTTGTATTGATTCATGAATTTAGACATAATGATGGTAATATTATATTGTTTTTTCTATCTGTGCAGGAGCACTGTTGTTTTTCGCAATACTGGGCTTATCTGGGTGCTTCATCACTTGTTATGACAGAAGAGTGCGCAATGACTTGGCCCAGCCATGTCGAGAATTGTGTCTTTGTTGCTGTCACCCTGGGTATATCTTCATTGTGGCTTATGATATTATGTAGATGAGAACTTTGGTATTAATTTTAGAGCTTTTAACTTATTTTTAGTGTTTGGATATTTCATTGCTGGTCATTCTGTCTTTTCTTTGGAAAGCCTAGAAAAGTTTGCATGCCTTTTTTTCTCTTTCATTTATCATTGATACTATTTCTCTCTCGAGGATGACATTTTTTGAGTGTTGTTTTGAGTTAAAACTTATAACATGTTGAGAACCCACTCTGTGCATAGCCTGATATTTTGTAAATGCTTTTCCGAGGATGGCATTTTTCTTGTTGATCGTAGCTGTGTTCATGTCTGTCACTAGTGTTTTGAAGCATTTATTGACTGAAATTACCACATGGAGTTAATAGTTAACCTTTTTCTCGATTCTTGAAATATATGATGGTTTAATTTGATCAAATGGATCTCTCTTCCAAATATAAATATTTTTATTCATGTCGTTCATGCAGAATGTGTGCTGATTGCCATCTGCCTGGCACTCTTTGTATGTGGACCGACTGTACCACATGCTTTGAAGGTTGTGCTAGCGCAGCTGGTGAATGTGGTTGCCTGGGAGGTGCTGGCGAAGCTGGGTTGCCGCTATTATTTATAATGGCTTTAATTGTGTTGGGACTATTTACTGTAATCGGTATATTCTACAGTGTGCTTGTGGCAACCATGGTTGGACAGAGGATTTGGCAGAGACACTACCACATACTAGCAAAACGAATGCTTACAAAAGTGAGTCAGAATTACATTTTTATGTTTGTGTCCTGAATTTTTTGTCTTGTTATGACTAGTCTTTCAATCTGTTATTTGTGCAAAGATATATAACGTTTAAGCTTCCTTCTATTTGTCAACTCATTTTATCCAAGTGTATGATGAGAAATCTCTTAGAACATGTTGGTATGCAATATTGGACAAACTAAATAGAGGACGTTGAGTGCACAATATTAGACAAGACAAGACTGGATATGACAATACACAAGTTTTGAACTGATTTTCTTTAGTAATCAATCAAGGGGATATGGTCCTTTTTAACTCTTATTTAAGCTTCAATTCTAGCAATTTGTGCATCAGGATGTTCAAAGGAGAAACAAACTCATAAATAAAAGAAAGATGGAACCAGATACATTTTTTGAAGAATTTTTTTGTTCGTTAGTCATTGACTTTTTCTCTGTACTACTTTCCGAGCCATTAAGCACTATATCTCTTTGAAAAACTTTGGGAGTTTCTAAGACATCATCCTCTACATAAAGTCATGCTGCTTAATTAGTGTATAGGACTTAGATCAAGCTAGGAGAAGCACTTTCAGGCTTGTTCGCTTAGCAAATCTCCTTGAAATCTGAAGCTGCTGACCCAAAACTATGGTGATCAGCTGATCTCTTTCTTTGCATAGTTCATTAATGCGAGCTTCAAGAAGCAGATTCTCTATCCCAGGAAGTTTTATCTAAATTCACATGCAACTTACTGTGGAATTGTTAATGAAAGCAACTGTTTCTAGTTCTTATTGTTTCATGTCAGGATGAGGGGACAACAGCAGCAAATATTGTCGAAGTTTATCTAATTTCAAGTTAACATAAAGAATAAAACTTATTCTTAAATGTGTATAGTTATACACATTTACTGAAGGATGACATTGGCTTTGTTAAGTTTACTTGTAACTTTCTCAATTCAAGTTCTGATTCGATAATCTTAACCGGGAACTCACTTATCTGTTTTGACAGGAATATGTTGTGGAGGATGTTGACGATGAGATGACTGGATCTGTTTGGTCTCCTCCACTCCTCCCCCCGGAGCATGTTCAGCAGCTGAAAACACTTGGTCTTCTATAATATCGAAAATCTTAAAAAGGGAATGGCGGATATAGAGATGGACTGACTGCACCTGTATAGGCTGGTAAGCATAGACATTAAGTCAATGCTATTAATCTTGAGACAGATTTTTATTGGCCAATCGGAAACATGCAAACCTGATGTTCGATCATGTTCATAGTGTACGAATGACAAAAAAGTAATTGTATTATTGATATAATTTCCTTTGTTATGCATCATAAGGAGATTGATACAATTAATAATTCAATGACGTAGTAAGAAGCATCTAATTATAGTTTTTCCACTACGTATAACTCCTATTCTCGATTTAAAATGCAGTATTCTCAGAAAATCTTGGAAGTTTTTGCAATTTGATTAGCTGTTGGTTCATCCATGAACTTGAACTTTTAGACATATTTGCAAATGACATTTGAAGATTAAAATGTTAATATTTAGTTGACGAATCACTTTATTATGCTTATGGCGTTAGTTACTAAAATAAATTATGGCGAGGCTCATTTGGTTAACCGTATTCTTGTGTGGCGCGTCTGTGAACGATACTCATCCAACTAAATCGAATTGGGTTGGGAAATTTAATATCCAGTGTAAGAATCTTGTGAGCCAAATTAGTGTGACTATTAGTTTGGACTTACGGAGTTGATTTCAATGAAAAATGGGGTGAACAATAAAGTTTAGTGACCAAACATTCAAAATTAAGGGACCATTTCCAAGGACGCCTTCAAGTTCCATGAAAACTTTAATTGATTCATTTCTCACACCTTACCTTCAATATTGTTGGTGCAACCTTCTTAGAGCATTGTCTTAGTCAATGCCTCATTAAAAAAAATAAAATAGAGCATTGTCTCTAGATATTGTAACACAATTAGGATGGTTTAGTTGCTAAATAGTTTGTATAGATTAGCTGTTCATTTTGTTATTGTGTTCACTTTTGTGAATTACATCATACTCGAGCATGCATTTGCACCACCTTAGATGTTATATGCACGACTGTCAAAGCCACGACAAAGATATTAATGTCATAAATGAGACAGGTGCTCATAACCAACTTTCTTGCACAACATTAGTTTATGTTATTCCACATCTCACCTCTTATTTTTCATTGCGTCGCAATAGCAGAGGAAACCCGCAAAGAGCATTTGAACAAGAAGGGAAGCTATCCCATCTATAAACATAAGTGTCAATAATTTTTACGACTCTCATTCAAGAAGGTGTGCACCTTGAGTCGACGACTAATATAACTATGCGATGGCCACAAGAGTGCCTTTTTGATGCAATACATAACTCAAATTCAAATTAAAGGAGCTCCTTTTGTACCACATTTTGTGTGCACATAGCATAGAGATTCAAAATGATGTCCCTCCTAGAAGAGGAGAACAAATTGTAATAATATTAGACATTACATTAAAATATGTAAGAGGAGAGGTCCCATTAGACATCATCACTTCACCAGGATTCTAACTTGTAAACCCACTAACTAAAGAAAGCTGACGGCTAACTCCATTAATGTCCAATTATGCGTTACGCACTCTTCCTACTATCATAACCACAATTTATTGATGATAACGGTTTAGCCACCTTTAAAGACACTTTTCTATGGTTTTAGTCTGGATGCTCCACCGTCACGAGAGTTCACATCACGGTGTATCCATCGGATTGATCTTGTGCATCTAGATGGTGGTTAAGCAACGAATTTTCCGTTGGGAAGGGCTTGGTTTGTTTGTAGCTCATCTTACTATTGAAAAAACGTACAACGACAAGTTCAAAATAACGAGTTAAAGATGTCCATTAAAAATGGATTTAATAGTCCTATATATTATATCTTTTAATTTTAATTTTAATGTAATCTCTTTTGGCTTTTTAAAGACTGTTCTTCACTTGTTAGGGTAGATTCTTGGTGTTGTGTCGAAGTATTCATGGCAAAGTTCAAAAAGTATCTTTCGAATTGAAAAATTGTAAAACCGCACGAGTGCAAACTATTTTTCATTTTTCAATTCCCATTTCCTTGTCACATTTTTAGCTTCTTTTTGAGCTTTATTCTTCACTGATCGAGGCATGTTCTTGGTACCATTTCAAAGTGTTCATGAAAACTTCACAATGCATCTTTCCATATTGAAAAACGGTTACTCGATAAGTCAAATAACAAGTCAAAGAAAATTGATAAAATTAAATTTAACTATCCGATGTCATTTCTATTTTGATGTCAATTTAATAGCTTCAAAATTTAACACATCATGACTCATGTCAGTGTTCCTTTTCTTCTTTGAGGTAGTTTCAGTTGTTGCATCTGGTGTTTGGAACAGAGCTCTTTTCACGTCTGGTGCAGTCAGCTCTTCAATGTTTGTGGAGATCTCAGTCCGTGTTGTACATTTTTTGCCTTTTGCGGTTGTGTTGGCTTGACCGTCGTCCACTTTGCTAGAATTGTTGAGATCACCTAGCGAAGTTAAGGAATCCGAACTGCAGTCAAGAATCCACAGCAGTGATTGCTGTTGAAGAATCGAAAACGAAGATAATTTCGTATCGATATTCCGGTGGATTCTGTCTTTTTTGTGTCACTTTTAGGTACAGAAGCAATTCTTCTTCATTCTTGGTCATTATGATACTATTTAGTTCAGCATCCGGGTTTTGCGATATTGAAAATGTAATTAAGCATTATGTATGTATCTGTTGGATTGTGATGTCAGATCCAATCCATATCATCATGGCCTATCGGCTCAACTTGCTATTGCTCAATAAATTCTTCTGAAGAGGCCCATTGAAATCCAGCCCAACAGCAAAGCCCAGGTTCCTTATCTCGCATTTCAGTTGTGCAACTTCTAGTCTCCCTGGTATGAGAAGTTGCAAGTCACTCTGAGCTATTGATCTCTCATCTGATCTACAGTGGGGCTGAATGGTATATATATGCTACGTGTATGTATCTCAACCCTGATTGATTCAACTCTTTTGGCCTTCTGGGTCAGGGTTTTCTTCGAGAGAGTACCGTGTTCATCTCCCTTTCATCTTCCTTTTTTGGTTGAATGAATCTTTAAGTTTCTTTGTGAAATTAGAAGTCTTAAGTGTTCTCTTTTCTATGGGAGTGTGCAACTTACCTGGTTCTTTGTGGGGGTTATTTGGTGAATTTGTGGCCCCTTTGTTGATACAGACGGGTATAATATTATGAGCCTAAGATTGATTGAAGTTTTGATGTTAAGTGGCTAGTTTTTCGAGTCTATAATATTTTTGATGTATTAGTCAATCTGTTAAGATCTTGAAAGTTTTTGTATAATAATATCGACGTGTATGAAGACAAATTGTTGGAGGGTCGTAGTACTTGGGTTCGACCTTCTGGAAATGTTTCATTATTTCAATGGCATTAGCCTGCAGCTGCCTCACCTATTATGCTTGCATCCAATCCTCCCGATTTGTCCTCAAGCCGCATGAAAGCATTTGCTCTGTTGGAGAAAGTTTGTAAACTTGTGCGCGCGCGATATATATATATCTACGTTAACTAGGAATTGATTTTGCGTGTTCATGCTTGCAGAAATGGCACCTGTGAATTTCGTCCAAATCTGCATTGGATTTTTTTTTTGCAATTGTCACAAGACATGCACCAGAATTTCTGCCATGTTGAAATAATTTTCCACTGTGCTTTTACCCAATAAAATTTTTTTCAGTATGAAAATATGTATGTACAATTAGAGCAGTTGAGGAATATTAATACGAAAAAATGTTCTCTTCTAGAAATGTTCATTGTAGAATATATATAGAATGTATTTACTTTATATATGTTCAATGAAACGGTTGAGAAATTACCCCTAGGTAAATCCCTAGCAAGTCAGAAATTGACGTAAATTTATTCTGAGGTGGAGGCGAGAGTTTTGGTGGTGTCAAGTTGTTCTTTGTTTGCTTCCAACCTACACGACAGGAGTTATACTATTAGGTATAGAAGTTAATGTTTTTAGTAAAATAATTTAAGAAGATGGAAAAGTTGGAGAAGTTTTTTAGGTGGGTTTCGAAACCATTCTCCGTGATCTGTAACTGCCAAGATTCCAGCATTAATGAAGAGAGTGCTGTTGAATTTGGTAGAAAGTGTAATGCCTACAAAGAAAATTAAGCATATGTGATATACTTGTGTTTTTAGTAATATTATTCGAAAGGAAATAGTACGTTCATTTTCAATTTACCATTATATGAAAACACCTTTAGATTTGTGGTCCAGATAAGAAGTTTGTTTGCAAGGTTTTCCACGACAGTAATGCATTCTCTTTCAACAAAATTGTCCCACAGTGTTAGCATTATAGTTTGGAAATGTTTATCTATCAAGATGATGTCTTGAAGACATGTTTGCGTGCCAAAATGGGTCTGGATAATTCTTTTTTGGCGAACATCAATAGCAACGCCTATTACACCTGTGATGAGGACAGGAAGAAATAGTTACATATTTAATATGTATTAGAGTTTAATATATATAAACAACATAAGTATTGAACGCAAAATGGAATAAATGTCTATTGAGTTAGTATATTCAGAACTGTATTTATATCGATATTTGTATCCACGTGCCTTTCCAGTTTGTTAAATGCAGTAGTAGTCAATCCAGCACTAGTGTGTTTGATTTTCCTATATGAGTCGGTGTGATTGACAAATTTATTTCAGTAGAACATCATATACGCATCCATTTAGGTGAAATTAAGAATTTTGATTGAACGTTGTTGGGTTTTG
>CAIGRN010090808.1:0-15721 GCA_903798345.1 Fraxinus anomala | reverse complement strand
TTGTCATATAACTTCAATATCTCAACTCGATGATTGGTGTCACAACAAGTGGTATCAATCCTAACACATGTAATTACGAAGTTTGATGTACCAATAGCAATGGAACATTTAAACACAGGGCTTCCATTGTATGCTAAAGATGCCATGGCAGATTCGTCTGTACAAATCAATTTATGCGATGGGAATTTCAACCATCGAATACCGCTATTAGTGTATAATCTTTGTAATGTTGCTGAAGCCGTTGTTGGAACTTTTGTACAGTGATTTGTACAGTATAAAAAGAAACTAAAACTTCAGTCTTTCGAACATAATGTATGGAATTCACCAACCCATCACAGCAAATATTACACAATTTGAAACTGAGGGAAGTCAAAACTGTGGATCTACATAATGTCAAACAATTTAAAAACAAAATTAAGAGAATTTAACAAAGCAATTAATATTAAATGGATCTGCCCACAAGAATCCTCGTGTCTAATGCAGAGATCCCTGAATTTAGGCGAGAAAATGCTGCATGTTGGCCAGACATGTACTATTTCAAATATATACGAAAACGGCATGGATTTAGCACATGTAAATTTAACAAACATTGTGTAATAAATGACAAAGCCAGGGACAAAATAATAATTTTATATATACGAAGAAAAAACTCTGGTTATGTCGTCAATAAACAAGTGAAATGAGTGAAAAAACTTGATTTAGCACAAAAAAGGTCTCAAACATTCTGTATGATATAACTTACCATTCGCTCAATGCTAGCTAAGCACCCTAAAATAAGGCAATCTCGAGGAAGGAAACACTAGATCGAAACTCGACCAGGATACCATTCAAAAGGCCTTAGTAGCTGCTGTGGCAACTTTTTTATGACAATTTATTTCTCCCTTTTAGTATCAAACTCTGTACGAGGGACTCGTGCCTATCCAGCTTTGATTTCAGAAGGCAGATTATTAGTCTATAACGATCAGCAACTGAATATCGTCCATGATCTGACAGTCTCTACGTGTTGTATCACTTGTGTACTCGAGCTTCTTTCTAACTATAATTCCACTTCACTCGACGTCTCTATTCCCCTTACCCTTGATATCTGAACCAGGTGCCAGTTCCGCCAGACTACAAAATAAAATGCAAACGAAGTTTCATTAAGCTAAGAATTACAGTGGATAGAGTATCCTACGCCTCCCCCAAGGTTGTAGGATGTCAATTTCTTGAAAGATTAACATGTTTGGCTCAATCTAAAATGGGAAGTAAGATTTTGTACTAAAACCCAAGAAAAAATGAGTTTTAAAAACTTCAAACATGTTTGGTGACTTAAATCTAACTTATAAGCTTAGCCAAGATGCTCTAATTCATTTAGGAGAAACAAAGATACATACTTGGGAGATCCAGAACCAATTGATGACGTGTTGTGAGTGAATATATCTTGGTGGTCGTGAACCGCAATGAAACCAATCTCTGGTCTTGTCTCAGTTGAACCATGGAAGCCAGCGGCTGAGTTATTTCCGGGGGACATTCCTGAGTGAGCACATTTTGCAACACCATTGTCAGAAAACCACGAGCAATAAAATTGATAAACCCAACCTAATGAGCCCCTTTAATTCATCTATTAAAGTTATACAGAAGGAAAATACAAATTTTGGAACAGAGAATGAGGGCAACTATATATTCTTAATAATTTTAAATGTTTAAAAGGTGAATTGAATGGTAATAGCTCGGTAATGGTATGTACGAAATTATGGATAGCTCATAGAATGTTCAGATTGTTGCATTACTTGTGCAACCATTCCATTACAACAACAGAGTTTTTGCCTAAAGGAATAAATTGCAGAAAAATCGGGCAGAAATTTCAAAATTTTCTGATACTTAAAGAAGATAAAATAACAGATTACCAAAGGTTTATTATTGAGAGCACAAACAACGATTATCACATGATCACGTCCTAATACATGACACAAGAAACTACATAGATGTAAACATAAAAGAAATAAATGAAGATAACAGAAATGTCAATCCAAAAGTTGAAAAGTGAAAAGTGAAACCTAAGAGAATATTTGGGAAAGGAATAGCACGAATGAGCTTGCTGGTCTCAACGGACAGCAGAAGTTGGGATAACTTACTTTTAAGTTACTTATTTTGTCAAATATAAGTTTCAAAATTACATTCTTTTTTCTAACAAAACTTAATAAGTTTTAGACACAGCAAACAAGCTCTAAATTATGCATCAAATATTGTCAATCGACAGGACATATCAAATTCATTATCAGATATAAAATATTACCTTGAAAAATGATCACAATAAAGAAGAGAAGAGTGAATAGCATGGCAATCAAGTTTCCACTTGATGATGACATGGAGGATGACTTTGCTGCTTTCATTTTCTTCAACGCCTTCATTCGCTCGATCTTTGCACGTTTGATCACCGCGAGCTCAGCAATCTCTTTGATCAGTTTCTGATCAGCAGCATCCAATGACAATCCTCTTGGAGGACGAGGCGGTTTAGGCGGCTTTTTGGCACTATTTGACTTGCGTTTTTCCTGTCTCACGTTCTTCTCCTGAACCAGAGAAACATCGCTTGTATTATTCACATTGCTGCTCAAGCTTACCCCATTTTCACCCCCGACTGGTCCATCTAAACTCACTGCTGCACTGCAGACCTTGGCCGAAGAAATCTTCCCGAGGTTGGCATCCAAAAGGTCGGGACTTTCTGCTCCTCGGCTCATATTTACATCGCACTCAATATCTATCACAACTTCTCTCGTAAGAATCTGATCCACTGGTACCTCTCTCTCTTGTCGATGCATAAAATTTCTAACTGCCGACAGTATAACTTCAAAAATTATCAACAAAATATATGTCAAATCCAGGAAATTTAAAATCTTGCTAAATAATTAATTAAATTACTGCCCACATTCCCATATAAGAAAACCCATAAACTGGAACACTAGAACTACTCAAATGCAAATTCAGGAAGTCATAAAGCAATTTCTTTCCAAGCCCAGATAAAGTTGACAAGAACTTGAATCACAAAACAAAAATATAAAAATGAAATTATCATGAAGAAGATGAATCAGATTCTAGTATTCTACAAAGAAATGCTTGTCGGCAAAGTAAAGAACAACGCATATTACAAAATCGATAATTGATTTGGGAAAATGAAAACTATTAATACAGTATTCAAACATTTACATACACGAAATCATCAAAGTAACAAAAGGTAGCCATAAAATCTCCAAAATAAAGAAAAATAGCATTAACAACTAACAAAAGCAAGCACTAAAAATAATAAAATGAAAATACCTTTTAAAATTCTAGATCCAATGAAAGCCAAGATCATTAAAGTACCTAAAGTAGAAGCTTCCAGTGTCTATTCAAGATTCAGGAATTTTTTTTATAGAGAGAGAAATTTGAATATGGAGTATGTATGTGAGAGAGGGAGAGAGACAAAAAAACGAGGAATTGGGCCAGAAGCGCACAACCGGGAAAGCGGTGACTTCAATTCTTTGTTAGCAGAAGATGTCAATAATTTATGCATATAATGCAATGTTCTTGAATTTGAAAGTAACAGCCCCATATGGAAACTCAAACTGAGATTTTGCCCCCTTAACAATGCTCTCTCCATCGAATGGGTTGTTCCGAATTGACCCATGTAAAAATATGATCCGAACTAGACTCGAATCACATTTAAAAAATAAATAAATAAATAAATAAATATAATTTAGAACATTTGAATAAGAAATAGGGATGACAATTTACCCCCTCCTCCGCTTTGCCCCGTCCCGAATGGGACAAAAAAAACCCGTCCCGACGGGGTGACGGGCGGTGGCGGGGAGGAGATGCCCCGCCCCGAATCTCCCTCGTGCAAAAAAAAATAATTAAAAATAATTACAAAAAATAATTAAAAAAATAAAAAAAAAATTTAACAGGACGGTAAACAGGGCAAATCTTTTTCCCCCGTCCCGCCCCGCCCCGTCTAATGTGGGACGGGGCACGAGGCGGGGTGGGGGATTGTCTCCGCGGGGCACCCTCGTCCCAAACCCGCCCCACTACCATCCCTAATAAGAAACCATTCCAACCTAATTGGTTCTTGTGGGTTGCTAAGCTTCACTAGAGGGGTGGTCCGTGTATCACTCAAACCCATTTAACTTAGTTTTAGTCTGAAATTTCAACAAATTGGTCGTTTGCACAACTCTATCCCGTAACCCATGTGGACACTACTATGATAAGTTAGGCACATTGAATGAGATTGCATTTTACAATATAATATATAAAATTGGACTTATTTTTCTTCATTATTATTTCGAGCATCTTTAATCGTGCAACTGAAACATACCATAAAAGTATATTTGATATACTAGATAGAAATGAATATACAATTATCTAGATTTTTAACCTTCTATTTTTCCATAATTTCGTGTCATAATGTTCAGTCTACTTTTATAAACCCGTGATTATAGTTTATAGTTTATGATTGAGTTATCCCGCCAACTAGTTTTTCATGATATATAGTATGGAAATGTATATATTCATGTACAATGTGCAATTAAAGAAGCAAATTAGGCAAGTAATTATGATGGATCAATCCTAAAACCGATGGACCCTTAAGAGAATAATTCGTTTTGGTAATACAGTTAAAAATAATTCCATTTTTAATTACTGTGAATTAAAATAATAAATAAATGAAATAAAAAATATGAGATATTTCAATTTGTCCCGTTCCGTCCCTCCTCTCGAAAACCCCCAACGGGAAGGAACTATCAAGTATCAATTCGTCCTGACCCACGGTGGATTCTACGGATTTGATGGTACCTAAAGCACGTGGCAATGTTGTACAAACAAAACAATTATTCGGGACTTGAATAAAATATGTAATTAAAGAGGGCTAATTTCATGCTTTGTTGGTGGGGGGCTGGTTTGGACCCTTATCTCGTATAACATGACAATGCATTCAATTCCGGACCATTGGATATTGTTCCAATTATTGCTTCTATTCTTTTTGACTTTGAACCCGTATTTGATACGAGTTAAAATCAAATTTTTAATAAAAATTAGTGGAATATGTGATTAAAAATTGTGAATTCTATAAAACGTCTGATTAAAATTATTGATTTTGACTTACATTAAAAAATTTATTTTAATTTCCACTAACATGTGCTAAAATTTGTTATCCAGTGAATCAGTTCAGTTCAATTCATATCCTAAATCAAATCATATCATATCAATTCCATTAGTATATTA
The DNA here is from genome assembly GCA_903798345.1 of Fraxinus anomala. NCBI lineage: Eukaryota > Viridiplantae > Streptophyta > Magnoliopsida > Lamiales > Oleaceae > Fraxinus > Fraxinus anomala. The sequence continues at coordinate 10,489 of CAIGRN010090808.1, read as the reverse complement.
TTCATTAAATTTAGAAAGGAAAAAAAAAAAAAAAAACTGTGCTTACGATCATAGAGAGGTTTGGCTATGTTGAGTTAGGTTGGTTAGTCGGTTTGAACATTAGTCCGAATTAAAAAAATTTGACTTGCCTATTTTGGGTTAAAAAATTTACTTGATATATATATCTTCTCATTGCTTTTCTTATCTTTTGGAATTAGAAGTTTTGATAGAAGTGGCGTGGACGATAAAAAAAAAAAATGTATCAGTGAATTAGGCCGATTAATTGATGAATTGGTTGGTTAAACCGCAATCAATCCAATTCAACTTTTCAATGATTAAAATTAAATGATTAAATAATTTTTTTTTTTTGTTTGGATCGATTCAAACCGATCAAAACCAACCCGACTCTGTTTAATTTGATGGGTTTGATTGATTTTTCAATTTTTTTTTGTCCACCCTAAAAATAGGTGATACTAGGGTCGGGCTTGGGATGAATTGGGTCAATTTTTTATCCAACACAATTCAAACCGATTAAGCTTTGATAGGTCAGTTTGGGCTTGAGCCCAATTCAAGTTGGATCCAATTACTTTTTGTTTAATTTCTACAATTTTTTAAGGATTGAAACCAATGGAAAATCTCCACTATTTTTAACATATATATAAAGAGTTCTTTATTTAAAAAAAATGCATAAATCAGTTTGAAAAATATGAAGCATTTTCATTTTTACAATTTGAGATTCATTCATTTCAACATGTCCTTGTTTTTAATTTATTATCAAATAACTTTGCATTTGTGCATATTATTCATGCCAAAAATGACTTTTTTTTTTTAGTGTAAGTCATTCTATTGTTACTATTGTGTCTATTTTTATTTTTTGATTTTAAGTATTAATTTTTTAATTCATCGGATTGGGTAGGCTGAATTGAGTTGGATTTTAATTCCTAACCCAAAACTCAACCCAAATCGAGAGTCAGGTTTTAATTCCTAACCCAAAACCCAACCCATACCAATCAATTTGGGTTGATCAGTTCATATTTGTTTTGCCCAGCCCTAGGTGATACCATCTTAAGATGACTAATCAATTAAAGCCATCTGGACATCACATCAATGCTTATTATGATGAATAACATTATTCTTTAAAAAAATATAAAGAACGTAAAAATTAGGGATTTCACTTATAAATGTAGTATTAAAAAGAGTGTACATAGTACATAGTGCTATTTGTGTCAATTTCCAAATAATTTATGATCTTCATATAGTTACAGGTTCAGAAATAAGCTATAAAATTCTAAAATTAATCGATGAAAAGATTTGGACAACTTTTAAAATTTGAGAACTAGTCATGCCCAGAGAATTGTACCAAAAACTACCATACGAATCAAGTTATAAACTAAAATGTTGCATCACAATCACAACAAAACTCACTTTTGGAGTTAGGTTCATAAAATGAGCAAATTATTATACCAGCAAGTTCCCGAGAAAACACAGTTAATCTGTATCTTTCGACTGGACATGCCAAGTAATTATCCCGTGTAAGTAAAACTACAACATACGCATTTCAGCCAAACGTAGGCGGCTTAATGCACTCGCCGTTGTTAAAATTTGACAATGGCAGCACCACTTGATGGCTTCGATGCAAAAATGTAAAGGCCAAGATCTTTCTTATTGATCACCCCCCTGTCGATTCTTGATTGAAAAAACCGCTCCTGGAAAGATAAAGGAAAATTATCAACATCCAATCACTTACACGTAAAATCATGGTAAACTAACCTTCAAGTTCAGGATAAATTGGGGAACGGCATTCTCCTTCACCAAGGCAACAACACAACCACCCCATCCAGCTCCTGTAAGCCTTGCCCCAAAAGCACCATTATCTCGACAAATCTTTACAAGTTCTTCCAACTCCGGGCAGCTGATTATGTGAGGGCGTGAGCAACACTAATAAGTATATTATAAATAGCACGGTTGGCAAAATTTAAATACAAGTAAATAACACACACTTTTCTTAGTTAAAACAAAAGTTATTTTGAAAGTAATTTTTACCGTATAATGTAAAAGCAACATACTTCAAACTTTGACCGATAAAAATAATAATTTATTTTAAAAACTTATTTACTACAGATGTGAACTTTTTAAGCTTAGCCAAGTCAGCATGAAGCATTTGTTAAAAGTATTCGATATGAGAAAACGGAGTAGTGAAAAAACGATTCACATAGCCGCCCTAATCTGAATTTATTTTTCGTATTCAATATGGGGAAAATGTTTTCTTTTTATCTTTAGCCAGGAATGGAAGCTCAAGATAAACCTCTGTTTACCATTTACTAACTCAGCCTTTGATAGTACAAATATACTAAGTCCCTGTTTGGGCTCCATTTTATCCAAAATACATTTTTTTTTCTTTTCTTTTTAACCATACGTTCTCTAATAAAATAATAGTACACGTAAATCCAAAACTTTTCCTTCTTTTTTAACCACACATTTTCAAAAAAATCACTATTCCAAAATATATTTTCCCCGTAAACACATTTTAATGGAGTCCAAACAGGGGCTAAATAACCGTGTTCAAAAAATCATCATAAGCATCGTCCAAATCACACGATCCCAATGCATAACAGCGAGAAGATTGATTATATACCTGCACTCGTATAGTACGCTGCAGCTATAGTGGCTGTCATTCATAAGGTCACCAAGCTGCTTCAGCATGTCTTCCTCACTGCAATAACAATTTCCAGAAATGTTAGAAGTTTATAGAGTGAAACTAGTACAGGGCTTTTCTACATTATTAATTTTACGGAGGAAGAAAATTGAATCTAAGAGGCTACTAGAATTCCGGGGAACAGTGTGCTGTGAATTGGAAGCTAAGGACAAAATAATACTGGATGTTCCAATCATTCATCATCTACCAACCACTGGGGCGGTATTAAAATGTGAAGATGTAAATTTGCTATGTTAAAAAAATGCCTAAAATGGAAGTCCTATATTTATTATGTTAAAGTGTACTTAAAATGAAGGATTCATCCCAGATACACAAATATAACCATTAATGACAAACATTAAAATATTCAATTATCAAATACCGACTCACCTTGAATTTGATGATACAGCATCTTTGAAAGCATGTACGCGCTTCGCTTCAGAGTACACGTGAGCAGCTCTCTGAAAATTGATTTAAAGAAATTACTAGGCCTCTGTTTGGGAAAAATGTATATACAGTTTAATTTATAGATAGATAAAGTAAGTGGTGAATAAGTGGATAGTGTTTGTGGTCCATTGGAATGTGAGGTTGAAAATGAAGTTCAACAATTTATTAATAATTTATAAATTTTCCAAACAGAGGCTAGATAATTTCAACTAGAGAAATGCATGCAAATATGTATCGCATTGGCCATTGGGAGAAACAATGAAATTTCCAAAAGTTGCGCAAGATTTGGTTGCACTAACTTAATTGCAAATTTTCTCGCATTTTGTGGGTTATACAAATAACTGGCAGAGACTGAAAATTGAACACTAAGAAAAAACCAAGACCGTGCATTGGTAAAAGAACAAAAATAAAATACAACCAATACATGTAAAAGCACAATAAAACCTTGATTTTAAGGACAGACCGCCAAATTCACAGTGATTAAAAGAAGGAAAAAAAAACATTATTGTTGCTGAAACGACCTAACTCCCAGCATCCAACTAATATAAACCAGAAAATAAGAAGGATAAAAAATTAAATATCCAGATGCCATTGAAACATCAATATGTTTAAATTGAACAGAAAATCACCTGGTGCAACTTAAAATGCTTAGCTGCTCTTAGCACATCCAAGGAAGAAGAAGAATTGGCAAAAATAGCTTCAAGCTTTTCTTCAGTGACTTTCTCGATATCTTCAGCACTATATGGTTCCTCGTTCAAAAATTCCTGCAGCAATGCCAGAAACCACTACAACATGACACTTGCAGCAGACATGTATGAACATCCAAGATCAATTAAACAATTAAATAAGGCATATAACAACGCTCGCAAATAAAAGAACCAAACCACGGTGTCAACAATGCAGAGATATAACAAAAATATGCATGTGTTTGGCTTTTAGAAAATAGTCGCTCCACAATCTTCAATGAAAAATAAGTTCTAAATAAATACATACCTTGACAGCGAGGATTGGATCAGAAGATCCGCGAGTAGATGCAAATGATACACACTGTCCTTCAACATCTGAAAGTGTCTTGATTGTGTTTATTGCCTCTTGAGGTTTCATACCAAGCTTTATCGCTAGTACAATCTGATATACTCCAACAATCAGCTTTTTATAAAAAAGGGCGACAAAAAATAAAAAAGAATAAGAGCAGCTTTAGAACCCAAAATTATATAAGGTGCAACAGCATCACCTTCCTGCATAGAAATGTATCATCCAGCACATAGAAACTATGTCAAGAATGTGAAGGTGAAGTCACTTACAGCAGCTAAGCGGCATTCAACAACTCTGTTATTGTAATTAGTTGCGGCAGTAACCGCTTTCTGAGATTCAGCCAATGAATGAGCTATGACAAAGGTTCCACCAGTAGGGAGTCGCACGTCAGTTGCACAAATGGGGTTAAAATCGATGAGCTCTGCAAATCCAGATTGAGCCATCACAGAGATTGCCTGTCAAATGAAGCGATTAAATTATTTCAAAGTTGTGGGACTTGACATTAAAGATCATAAAAAAGAAAGAACTTCACCGATATAACAAATATTACCAAGGATTACAGGAAACAAACATTATAGAATACACATGAGCGAACTTTAAGTGAAGAGATACTAACAAGTGTAGCCACCATTTCAGTCTAACAATTCTTTAAAATGATTATAGAAATTTCAGAACACATGATTCCTAGAAACTACAGGAAGAATTTAAAGTACCTGGTCCATTCCCCCGGATTGGGTGCCAATGTGTCTTTCACATTCACAAGTAAGTTGGGCAAGTTCCTTCTGTACAATTTTAAGAAAACAGAATCAGAAATATAAAAAAATAAAAAATAAAAAATTCTGAAATCACTTCAATCCTGTGCTCCTTCGCAATAAAAGCAAAAAGCAGAGAACTGATATCAGGATATGTTATATTTTATGTAAATCAATGCCTTGGATCTGATTTATGTGAGCAAAGGGTCATGATACCTTGGGGAAGTTCATACCAAATGCAGCCATTATGGCAATTGTAGAAGAGCAAACAAATGCTGCAGAGCTGGATAGTCCAGACCCTACATGATAAAAAGTTATGAGTCTTATGACATAAAAATGAAATAACAAAATCAATCAAAATCCTCCTCTCAATTCGAGAATGTGGTGCCAAGATAACTGCTAGGCTTCGATTAAAACAAGTAACTGGACAAGTCACATACCGGTTGGAACTATGCCATCAACCATGATATCAAGTCCTAAGGGTTCACCAACATCAATCCCTTTTGATTTGGCATACTCGTAGAAGCCTTTATACCTGCAAAATCGATATTTGGCAATGACAATTGTAAAACAGTGCAAGCCATTTTCGAATGTTGACTTAATACCAAGAAATGGACCACCGCCATCAGTTTGCCCCATGAGTTGAGACCAATTAAAATATACACAAGTATATTACTCCAGTATATGTTCAAGAACTATAGCGGATTAATTTCTTACCCGCAAATGAAATAGTGACCCCATTTGTGAGTCTTCAAATCAATTTCCTGCAAGATAAAATCAACTCAAGTTTTAACATGCCACATTAGATTATAAAAGAATTGAGAACATCTATTCAGTTGCCTCTGATCCAAGTTACTGTATTTTAAATGTAATATGCACACAGTTTCTACTTACAAAATTGCACAAAGGACATTGCCGGATTGCACCCATTAAATATTTTACCATTCTAAAGATATCTTATTCACAGGTGCTCCCAAGTGAATTACCATTTCTTCGAAAATTATTTATAAAAAATCCTTATGACAAATTTTAAATTTATTCTAAAATGACCAAAATCACAATGCAGAGTAAAATCAAACAGAAGCAAACAAGGAAAATTCATAATTACAAAATGCTGAAAATTCCATTTAAAAACTCAAATCTTCAAAACTAAAAACATTAAAACGCGAAAAAAAAATATTTTTTTTCTGCCTAACAAACTCTTGAATATGTACGTAGATATGGATAGAGTAGTATCATTATACCTGGTCCGGATCGGCAGGGTAAGTACACATCGAGTACTTATCACAATTCACATTCGCGATGCGAATAACCTTATCCTCATTCACGTCATGTTTTCGTATTGCCACAATGGTATCTTGCCTGATCGCCATAGGCAACACTGAATAACCTTCATAGTCTATGTGCTCCCCTATCAAATTCACCCTCCCTGAAAAATAACCACTCGAAATTTTACAGTCAACAAATCCAAATATAGAAATCCATTTAGCCAACCCAAATTATTCGACGTAACATTTCACCAACAACGATACTAGCAATTCCAAAAGATGGTCAGTAATTTACGGCAAATCAAATTAAACGTGCAGATACATATGCATGATTTTCATTAATGTAAACATAAAATTTAACCTGGTGATCGGGCGTAGATATCAGGGGAGTGGCCGAAGATTTCAATGAACTTGGATTTCAACTGATTGAATCGGAGCTCCGCTTCTTCCAGCTGGGATTCGGTTCCGTAAACGGGTTCGAGGGTAGTGTAAATGGGCACCGGTAGATCCTCGTGTCTCGCCATTGAATGATCTGCTCTCTCTCTCTCTCTCTCTCTCTCTCTCTCTCTGCTTCTTTCTGTACTTCTTGGTTTTTGATAAAAGTGAAAATGAAGGGAAATAGAATTATAATGTGAAGCGATTAGAATTAAGATTTGGAGTTTTATGGGTTGTTGTCTTCTTCGGGGTGGAGAGCCGTGTTTGGTTGGCGCTTTTAGGAGAGAGAAGTAACTTCCGAGTATAACCAGACGAGTTCACAGTTTTGAACAATTTTACTGAAGTTTTGAAGATGATAAAAAAATATTATTTTACTATTGCAAGAAATAAAAAATATTGTAAGATTTGTCAATTTTAAAATGTGTATATTATTTGATAATATATTAATCTAAAATTGTTATTTTACTGAATAATCAAATTATTTAGAATAAAATATCATAAGATTATTTCTCAAACTTTCAGATCAAATATGTTTTATAATTTTCTGTTTCGAAAAACAGTTATTCAAAATGATAAATCAAATGTGTTCTTAGCAATTTTAAAACTGGTCCTCTAAATGGAAAATTGACAATGATATGAACTAAAACTCAAAATTGAAAACTAGAACACAAATCAAATAGGCCTTTAAATTTTGAAATCATTTATCTTGGTGACCGAAGGTGGCCCTAGGGATTTTTGTTATAGGTGATATAAACTATAACGATTTTTTTAGCTGGAGAGCGTATACATTTTAATTCGAGTACCAAGAAGAATTGGTCCTATTGTACATGTAATTTTAGTTGTAATTAATTTGACTTTTTATATTCATACCCAAATTTGGATAATGTAAAGCATAATATTACGAATATTTTGAGTTGTGGACAATCATGTCACTTTCTCGTATTATATAATTGGGCTTTGGAGTTTTGCCCAAGAATTGCAAGAGCTGCATTTTCCAGGTCCAGCTTTGATGCTTATGCTCAAATATTGACAAATTTATTTATAATACTTATATATATATTCAATCTTATTTATTTTATTTAACTAGAGTAAAGAGATTCTCTACCCCTAACCACTTATAAACTAACGAGATTTGCTTAGACCATATCAATTTATCTTAGTCGTTCAGTATCTCAAAACCTTTTCGTTTGCCGAGCTATGAGAGAAATATATGAGAGCGCACATCATTGAATAATTATGTGGTGCGATGAAAGGACTTTCATTAAGGTCTCCACTGACTTGTGTAAGATATAATTCTTTAATATTAAGACAAGAGAACAGTTGAACAAGCTGACGAGTAGGAGCTATTGATGCTTTGATCATACTCAGCTCACTGATTTACTAAAGCAACGTTTTTTTTTTGAAGTAATTGCTAAATCGATGTTATCTAAACATATTATAATGAGGCTCTCGTTAAGAGATTTCTTAGTAATTTGGTTACCTATGGCAAAGAAGAAAAGAAGAGACATATTTAAGCAATAGATGACAAAATGAGTGAAAAACTTACTGAACTCGTAAGTGTTAGGGTATTAAATGTTTTACATTTTCAATAGGCATAGCAATAGACCATATTGAATGAGTTGATAAATAAAAAAGTGCATACCAGATCTCGAAATTTAAGTAATTAAATACTTATAATATAATTTATTCAACATTAAATTATTTGGAGAATTAAAAACCAAAAAGTAGTCTATCCCAACATGTGTTAGATCCACAAAACATCTCTCAACTGTGGTCCTTTTTGTCGCTTTCGTTCATATAGTTCGATTCCAAAAGACGCAACTTTTTTAAAAAAGAAAAAGAAAAAGACGAATAAAAAAAGCATTATTTTTGTCCTTTTAAGAACTTTTTGCAGTAAAGTGTTTGTCAAACTTTCCACCCGTACTTAGGCCCATTTGGCCATCATTATTTTATAATAAGAGTGTGTTTGAACCATATTATTTTAAAAGAATGTATTTTAAAATAATAAATTGATAGAGAATATATAGTTAAAAAAGAAGGAAAAATTATTGATATGATGGAAAATAATATTTTATTGAAGAATGTGTGATTGAAAATGAGTAGAAGAATGATAATGAAAAAAATAACGTGGATCAAATGTGGGCTAAATTAGAACAATACTATAAGTATAGAATTTTTTCGTAGATTTTTTTTTTTTTACAGAAAACACACGACACGGTTTCATTGAAAGGTCAAAAAAGAAAAAAGAAAAAGAAAAGAAGGGCATACAGGTACCTCAACGCTATACTTGTAAAAACCCTGTATAATTCCCTTATCCATTAAATTATTGATGGGTTGTGATGTCATTCTTGTCTATTGCATCTAATCCATATGGGCAATGATGAAACGGGTTTGGCCCAATTTGTTGGAAATATTTTCAACTATAAAACATTGCATAAAAATTCTAGGAAATTGGCCCAAAACCCAGCCCAATACATCGCCACGTGTGCTGCTCTGGTCCCTTAATTTCATGGCTGATCTACAGTGAATGGGATGTGTATATATGGAAGATGAGTAGTCATTTGAGCCCTTAACTTTTCATTATGTTTCTGCTTAGTGCGTCTGAAGCTTCTGGTTTTTCCCTTCGCACTTTTCTTCTCTTGATTCTCTTTTTCAATACTTAGTGTAGAGATTAAAACTTCTGGTTTTAATCATCAATCTTTGTGATTGCGGTCTTTGTGATTCTTCGATTGAGAGTATAGCGAGATAGATTAGCTGTGTAATCTTGAACCATTGAGTAGCTATGTTATGCGATTTCTTTAGGGTTTGTTGGTGTCTTTGTGAGAATTTTCTTGTACAAAAGGGTACAATGATTTTTGTATTTGGAGCCCAAAATAAAGGAGAAAGAAAAAACGGAAGCAACCATTTACTATTGGTAGTCAATTTTAAGCTTAATTGTATTCATGCTCCTTCGAACACAAACTAAACCCATACAGAAAACGGAGCCCTCAAATAGAGAAACCAACTAGGTGTATACAAAACCATATGTTTTCTAAGTTGTATATGTTTCATCTTCACCAAGAACAAAAAATATAGAACAAATAAATATGTGAAGTGGGGGATATTAACATCCTTAGCCATCACGGCCATTGAACTTGATGACCTTCGACTGCAGCATCACACTTTCCTACTGAAAATTTTGTGCATAATTACATACAATACATTGGATGGGGATATCAACTCTGACTGTTACTTCCTTGTACCATATTCACATTTCTAGGACTCCAAGGGTTGAACTTTATATTACCACTCAAAAGCCTTTTCAACGACCTCAAACGCGAATGGACATGCGATTTTTCATCTTCCTCTTCGTTAACCTGTCTTGGAATGTCAATCACAAGCATTCCGTCTGGCCTATTACTTGTCGATGCCAATGATGACGAGCTAGGAGGTTGAAACGGCGCAGCAGTTGCAATGCCTTGATGACTATCCTCTAAACAAGGTCCAAATGTACTAGCTCGAGTCTGGTTACCCCAGAACAACACATTGGTGGGAAGATTTGGTGGATGGTCTGAATTTTCTTCAATTGGGGTTTCAATTACAGCCTCTTCGGGACTAATAGGATTCGAAGAGGATTCATTTTCATTCCTAATAAGGTCTCGACAAAGAGGACAAGTGGGATGAGATTGAAACCACATATCAGTGCAATCCATATGAAACCTATGCTTGCATTTTGGCAAAACCCAAGTTTTTTCCAAGTGTGAGACCTTAGAAAGACACACTGCACATTCCAGTCCATCTTTGAACTCATTGGGATAATAACTAAAAAACGCAAGTTCGACCCTAACAACATTTAAAGGGGGTGAATATGTGTAATATGCGGAATTAAAATCTTATTA
>CAIGRN010090795.1:0-19920 GCA_903798345.1 Fraxinus anomala | reverse complement strand
TTTTTTTTTTGGATAACCGTGGATGTTTGAGTTAGTTTGCGCGCACCTCGACTAATCTCATAGGACCCTGAAGTTTACGGGCTGATACTCACTTTAGTAGCCCTGAGGAGACTCAAACTGTCGTCTATCCTGCTTTTACCTTTATTGTGTTAATAAAATAGAGTAAGCGCGAAGAGAACAATCAAAGAAAGACAAAGGAATCCCATGAAGAAGAGATGCACTAAAAGCTTATACTTTACACGATCATTTAAAGTTTACTTTTGTCTGTCTGTCTTGAAATACAGATCAGTCTTTGGTCAGGCTCAAGCGCAAGCACAAGCACAGGATTCCTCCACACCTGATCGGAAGAGAAAGACTTGAGTTGATAAGTGAAATAAGTTTTGAAGGCGCCTCATCGAATTTTATGAACTATGTAATTCACACAAATTGGGTTATTGGCTGTACTTTTTGTTAGTTCAAGTCAATTGCTAGTTCAGGGCATCATCTTTGGATAATACCATTTGGCTTTAAATCCTTTACCATTGGCAGATACCATGCCGTTTCTGTTGTGAAGTAATAGTGTGAACATTTTTGCATTCTTTCTTCTAATATGATGGCATTTGATATACTAGGGTCAGATAAAAACATTGAACTGAGGTGTTGACAGTTCAGTACTCGACACACTATTCTTGAACATATTTTTATTTATTTAATAATATAGTCATAGTCTGTTTTGTTGAACATATTTGTTTTGTTTTCCTCCTCCCACTACAATAATCTTTGATAGATGACCTACTCAATCACTCAGCACGGCCTGGACGGACATACCCTGCAGTCAGACTGGGCACAGCACGAGCCATTCTGTGAGCTGGGCCATGCTTTTTACAAGCTTGGTGGTCTGGGTCTAGACGGTCTTCACACATTTATACACGTACATATTTTTGCTAAATGCAGAGGAACTTGATGGATTTATTTGTCCAAATAATACCAATGTTAAAACTGCACAACGATCCTAACCACAAAAAGACAATGCTGTTAATCTATCACTGTCTGTACAACTCAAGGAATTATCTGCAGTCATATTTCTGCGCAGAATATTCTAAGAATTGTTAAAAGCCAAGAAAAAAAAAAAAAAAAAATTGACCGAAGGTGAAGAGATTAAACTGCTTCTCGGTTGAAGAGGTTGTAGCCAGATATAATGGAGCTCAAGGCAAAGGTAATGAAAGCAAGAAAAGACATTGCAATGGATGCACTTGCCCTTATCATGAACTCATCTTTCCCCCAAGTAGATGTCCATCCGTCCACCCTTGTTGCTGCTGAAGATGATGCCGACATTATAAGATACGCCAGAATCTGCCAGACAAGAAGTGCCAATGTTTCTTTGAGCAAGTATCTGAGGAACCAAACTATAATGTAAAAACTATAGTACAAGTATCCAAGGAACCAGACTCTAATGTAAAAGCTATAGTGGATTGTATGGTAGAGCGGATTGACTGGATAGTATCCAGAGAGAAAAAAGATACTAAAAATCTAGTTCTTCTATAGTACAAGTATGCAAGGAACCAGACTCTAATGTAAAAGCTATAGTGGATTGTATGGTAGAGCGGATTGACTGGATAGTATCCAGAAAGAAAAAAGATACTAAAAATCTAGTTCTTTATACTGTCTATTCTGGTTTGGAGCATTACTATGTACCTTGGTCAACCCATAGGTGTTGCCGCTGCTCCTTCATGAAAATTGTGCTTGTGAAACTCACGTCTTTGACAAAACATGAATTCGGTTTGCATACAAGGGGCGCTTTGAAATACAAAATTTAAATAAATACACGTTCTCTTACCGTGACCTAGTTTTTGAAATTTGTGAATGTGCAAGGCTTTCAATGAAAAACACGAATTTGACATGCACGTGAAGGTGTGTGTTAAAAACTGAAGTTAAACAAGAATATATGTCAACCCTTTTAAGCTTGATCAGACGGTTCAACAACTAGTTATAATAAAAGTGATCAATTATAAATGATGATATAACTCAATCTCTAGCAGCTGCATTTTAGAGTGACACTACAACCTGTTCAGAGGTCACCAAACACTACCAAAATCTAAAATCATGACTACACGCTTGTATTTTTTTTTATATGAGAAGTACAACACGAGAAGTTTGCATCATCTGAAGAATACAGAAGAAAACTGCTTACCTGATCCATTGAGAAATCAAAATGGTTACGTAGATAGTGAGAGAAGACATATTTCCCTGAGACCAAATGGTAGGTAAGATCATACGCTTGAAATCCCGAATATCCAAATCCAATGACATTCACGGCTACACAAAACCTGTGTAACGATGAGACATAATTATAATCATAACATGGTTTGGCAAATCTACTTTAAGCAACAAATGAATCACAATTCAATTAGAGGTCAGCAACTTGATTATATATAATATCAAATTTCATCTATGAATTCTTTCCTAAATCTATACTCTCCTTAAACCATATAACAGTAAACAAATTAATCTAAGAAATTTCAACTGCATGATATACACTTTGATGATACAGAATACACACCAATCCCGATGTCACTTTAAAAGCCGAGCCCTAAGCATTACGACTATACTTCAATCACACCTGGTTTGATAGCACAGCAGGAATTATTCCCAAAGATCATGGATCTCGATTAAATCACCCCAATACTCCAACAATCATGTTAACTCCACCCACAATATTTTCATCCCCATTTTGCCTTTAAAATGCCTCTGACCTCACTTGCATAATTTACGAAAGCAAAACTAGCCTCAATTTAAAGTTATCCTCTCCTACACCTCTCAGCTTAATTAGAACATGATGAATCAAGATAATTATTTTATCTAACTTGATTTTCAAATTACTCTTCTTACTAATAAACTTAACTTTTTTGGAAGCAAGTAAATTTTAAGCAACATCGAAACATGCTCTCTAACACGAGAGAAGAATCAGAAACTTCAAACTTCTCTTCTGCCTTTTTGCAGGTAAGGTTCGAGGAATCCAAGCATCAATTTTGTAAACAAAATTTGAAATGCGCATTTTTGTACTGGATCACACATATAAGTAGTATAATACGCAGAAGCAAAAGAAAGAATGCTAACCTGTACTCTTTGTATCGATCAAAGGAATCGCCACTCCATCCTCGAGTTCTATCAGCAGCCATAACAGAAAATGAAATCAAACACACTATCACTTCACATACTCTGAACCCCAAAGCTGCCTTCGTCACCGTCATCTTTCTTTTCGATCTCCTCAATATTGATGCCACTGCTGCCCGCGACGGCCTCTCTCCTCCCACCTCATCCTCTCCACCGCCACCCACCGGCCCCATTTTCGTCACCGGCTCCTCCCTTCCAGACCGGTTGAATGCCACGACTGACGTTGGCCCCTGTCCGCCCTTCCCTGAAAACTCACGATTCACAGTCGTGAAGGGAGAAAAGGTTCTCCAGACCTTACCTTCAGTGGCCGGAGGACTTGCCCTTAAATCAACATTTTCGGATGTGGGCTTTTCCAATTGTGGCTCGGGCTGCCTGACTTTTCCTCCATTGGCCGGAGAACTCCACGGAAAAATGGATTGTCTCGGAGATGGTAAAGGGGAGTAGTAATTATCAACAGGAACAAGGGCTTTACAATCAGACAATGATATTTTACCACCATTACCACTTTTGTAGTCAACATCATTTTCTGGGTAGAAAACTGGACCCTTGGAGTGGAGAAGAGAGTTTGATCGGAGGGGGGAGTGAAAGGAGTCAACTTGACTCCCTTGTGACTCGGTATCCGACATTGATACGTGACTATTACTGCTTCTTCTCAGAGTTTTCTTGTGAGTAATGGGTTCTGGGTTTTCCATAGAAATTCCTCCTGGAAATATGCTATGCTCGTTTATTGAGAATCTTGGTATAAAGAAGAAAAGAAAAGTGATAGTGAAGTGTACAGTGTGAGCTTTTCAAATATCTGATATTCTAAATTGTTGAATTTGTCGATATAACTATTTGATTCTTTGTTTACTGCCTCATACTTCCACATGCAACAATCCAACAGCTTATGATTTTGGACGATGACGAGAATGGTGATGTGATACATCACCTGCTCAGTGTATATCGCATGATCGTTTCCTCTTTGATAAGATAAAATAATTGCTCTTTCTTGACTCTGTTTTAATACTTTCTAACTTGACTGGTGAAGTCAGAATAGATCAACCACCCAAATCAGTGCGGCCAGGGTGTTCCTTTTTTTTTTTTTCAATATATTTAGTACGATTTACTAGTTTGTGTGCATCAATATGGGGAAGATTGACAAGAAAGAGAATAAAAGAATTGTTTTCGTTTCAAGTTTCAACTCGATCCGGTTGAGTAGAGAGACGAGTTGATCAAGTAGCCTTTCTAAATGAAAGTATCCTTGCTTTTTTGCTTCATAGAGGAACCTTCTGATAAAAAATTAAAGGTTCTTTTTTACAGAAACCATTTTTCTATTAGACGCTTAGGAAAAAATGTTAAAAAGTTGAACTCGAAGTCAACAATTTAACGTTCGCTTCAATGAATATGATAGAGAAATGCCCGACTACAACAAAAATAAAAACGAATTTTTTCCTTCTTTCATCGGTAATCCACATGCCCTAACTTGTCATGGGTTTGTAATTCACAAAAAAAATTCTTACACATCTTTAATTCTGCCTAGTTTTGTACATACTGAACACAAGCTAAGTTTTCAGCTTAAATCCATTCACTAAAAAATAAAAACTAAGAGTGAAAAATCATGGAATTTCAATAACCCAAAACTTCCAATCCCCCAAAATTATTACAAAATAAAGGAACAGTTAAAAAAAATTAATAATAAAGAGTTGCATAAAAAATATTAACGTTACAGTCTCTACGTGGCACTGGGTTTATCTAAATATGAGTTGAGTAAAAATTCTACAAAAAAAAGGGGGGAGCCGTGCACCTGCTGTCTACAATCTATTAAAGTAGCAAGTTACCAATCAACCTTCACCAACTCACACCGTCAAAATCTGTGTTAATTCATTGCATAACTCTCATGTTTCCAACTTTATGAACTTAAAAGTTTTGTATATCAACTTCCAAGTGCCAGAACTTCGAAGTGAGGGAGGCATAATTTCCTGAGCACCACATGATAAAATAAAGAAAATTTGTACACTTTAGCATGAAGGTCGAGGATCAACATGCTCCTTTTGAAAGGCTAGGGATCAAATTGCTAGTCGGATAATAGGTTGGGTACCAAAGGTGCAATTTTTCCTGAATGATAACCCAAAGTATGGGCAATGTATTCTATTCATTGCAATTGGATTAAAGAGAGACTACAAAGAGGAAGTGTAAGAGGGGTTAGAGATTAGAACCTTCCAAGAGATCACAAAAATTATGTCAAGATCGAGGGGTTATTGGCTGTTCAACCACAACCTGTACAGGCTCTGTAGTAGCTCGACCAGGAGTTGCAATGGGTAGGCCTCTGTTTTCAGTTGTTTCCACACTGTTTGCTTCACTGACAGACCCGGTATTCTCCGCATGAACTGGACGAAGCAATCCCTGTAGTCTCAATAGATAGCTCTGGCTAGGAGGTTGGGTTCTCACATATTGAGTTGTAGTCAGTACATTGGACGATGGCCGCTCTGGATCGGCACGGATATTGGATAAGGCACTTAAGTCAAGGTTTGGAAAGACAGAACAACGGCATCTAGGGCATTTTACATTCAGCCGAAGCCACTCATCAATGCACCCAACATGGAAATTATGAGCACATGGAAGACCACGAACCTGCATCAAGTCAAGTGATGTCTATTGCTAAGTACCAGTGCCTCAAATTCAAGTCAAAAATGGTTTCTAGATTTCTTTCCCTCTTCCCCCTCTCACCCAACCGGGGATAATAAGTAATAAAAAGCAGAAAAAATATTTCATTGGGTCTGAAATATAAAGATGGAGCTCACTCCACCCACTTCTGTACATTATTATTGAAGTTTCTTATCTTTTAGATTCCACAATTCATTTAATTATCCATCTTGAAGGGGAATGGGGACCGACGACCGTGATACATTAACTGTCTAAATAAACTAATCTACCTTCCACTTTTAGCTCTCTGAGTTGTTCTACATCGTTCAACCGAATGGCAGACTCAACGTGACTTATAAACATAGCGTTAATAGAAGGTCTAATTCTATGATACCTCAAACTTTAAACACTTTTTGACAAGCATCTTTCTTTTCTCCTTCCATCTAGAGTGCATGTATATGTTTTTGGTCTTTGCATTACTGTCTGTGAGATTAAAAGGGAGGCTAGCAAAGCAAAGAGGTGGGAAATGAAACAAAGAATTTAAGGAGTGGAACAATTAGGCCTTTCCGTAGTATGTGGTCTAGTATATTGGACGTAGGACCCCCAATTCGAACTCTCCCAACAAAGACATCTTCCAGAAATTTGTTCAACCTTGGGGAAGCAAAATAATGCAAAGCCCAATAGGATACTTTTATGGGGTTGACAATCACGTATGGTTACAAGTGTTTTAAAAAGTTGTATGAGGCTTATACCTTGAGGTGCGGCTCGCATTCTACACCTCGAGTGCCATTTGTCAAGGCTTGTGCCTCGAGACTAGGCATCAAGATGGCTGAGGTATGTGCTTGTTCGTCTAGCATTTTATGAGCTTCTTATTCCTGGCATAGCCAAATTACAATTGCTAATTTAAGTTGGTGTGTGGAGATTTTTACTAGATAATCTCAATTGCTTAGAATGGAAAGGTGTGTTAACCAGTTTGGACTTCAACCTTTGACTTTTTATAAACTGATCAATGAAGATATTTACCTCATTTCCCACACGAAACTCTTCCAAACAGATTGGACACTCACTGCAATCAACAGGAACAGTCTTAAGCATGAACTTTGGAAGTTCTTGAATTAGAGCCTCCACCGCTTCTCTCTGTATGGAAAAACAGGTCCCGCCAATTCATATGGGAGCAGGTAATAAGTGTAAATCAAGCACAAGGATTCTGAAATGAGATGATATAGGAGTAATGCACGTGGAAGAAGAGAATATGACTCTAGGCAGCAATGAGAAAAAGCGCGAAATGCTTCATAAGTTCTAGAAGAGTTTTAATCAAAATATCAACTTTATCCAAGGAAATTTATCCAGATATTAAACTGTGGTTCCAGACAATTTTCTATCAACGCATCTTGCAAAATCAGTTCAAATGCCTGAATCACCAAAAGTTTGTAACTTTGTATATTTTAACGAGTTCTAAGCATCAGGGAATTACCAAGATTAAGATTGAATGAAATTAATTGAGCACCAACTATAGTCCTTCAAAGAAAATTTCATTTTACCTGTGCTGTTGTGAAGTAAATTCCTGGCTGGTAGGCAGCTGTATCTTGCCCCATCCCTCTCATTTCTTGGCCAGCAGCTTCGAAAGCCCAATCTGGCACTCTAATCAAGTCAACAAAAACCTGAAATAAGAAGTGTTATTTCAGCACGTCACACAGAAACAAAATCATTACACAGCTATTAAAAAAAAGGAAATGGATAATATAGTTGAGCTGTTCATCATTCTTACCAAAGTGCTAATAAATATAAGCTTTTGAATAAGACTAGCATTCATTAAGAAAAGTTTGTCAATAATGGTTTTGCTACATCAGTATAACTGAACCCTTAACGTCGACTGTTTGACATGTATTTTCTTATGCAGTGCATTATCTAACCTCTGATGCCATAGAAGATTTAGAGAGGGTTAATATCATAGTCAATTCCCTTGTCTGGCTAATAATAGAACACAGCCTGTCAATTTCCACTAGCAAAAGGCAAGTTATCCACTACCAATCAAGTGATACCTATTGCCCACTTTGATTATCTGACATTTTTATTTTAACACCTTACAGAATATCCAGCAACATCATTTGAGGTTGCCCTGTTATGCAAGTGATACTTTGGGAATCACCTTAATAAGTAAAACTTCTTTGGGCGTCTACTGAACATGTGGAAAATCCCCAATGACAATATTTCACAATCAATTGCAAGATTAATATTTTGATTGGCATCTGTTGGACATGTGGAAAATTCTCAATGACAAGATTTCAAAATGAATTGCGAGATTAATATTTGTAAAAAATCCAGCGAACCTAATGTGTACATACTGTCCACTAGTTGATGAATATTGAGTTCTTAGAGCTTACCCCATATTCTGATATAGGGATTCCTTGCTGTGCACGCAATTGGTGTGCTTGTCTTCTTGTTAGCCACTGCAAAAAGAAGGGTAAACAAGCTAAAATCAAAGAATTTTGGTTAAAGATAGCGTTACAAACAAATATGAAAAGGAAACATCACACAAAACATTATACAGGTGATTGCAATTCGCAAGTACCCCATCAAAGGAAAAAGGAGAAGAATGGAAGCTGTGAGGTCAGGACATATTTTTTTTTTGTGTATCCTCTTCTTTTCCTTTTTTTTGGCTGGGGGAAGGTAGAGGATGATTCTGTCCTGGTCAACTATTATTGAAAGATGAACAGAAAAGCAGTACTCATAACTGTACTACTGGAAGCATGAAGGAGTGAAAGAGAACCAGGACGAACCTTTCCAGTAGAAAAGCAAGCAATGCATATGAGTCCACAATAGCTGAAAAGTAAGCAAATAAGAAAACCCCATTTCTGACCTTCTTCTGGCAACTGAAAAATTGTGTACTTGTTATATCTACTCCAAGCTTGCAGTACATGATGTACTAGCTCACTTACAAGAAGAAAGCAAAAAAACATACGCAGTTTCTTGCACTAGTGAACCATAGTGTACCAATAATGGTCCAAGCCCAAAGGAATGGGTAAAGCAGTAGAGCTAGAATGGATAATACAACTATCCTTCCACAGAAGCGGGCATATCTTTGTTGCCAACCAAAATCCCTGAGACCATGCATTGGGAAATAAATTAGTTGGCTGTTATATCAGGAAACGCAACGAGCTGAGAAAACACTATATAACTGTGAGAGAAGACTGAAGCACCAAAATTTCTCATGAAATAAAGTATATTGGATGGTTACTTTAATATGACAGCAAATTAACATAACAAACTTGATTTTAAACAATGATAGCATGTTCGTTAGGGAGGATTGAATAGTATTAGCAAACTAAAAAAGGAAAAAAAAAAAGCTTTGTCATGTTCATTATACTAACTCCTGTTTGATGGCTATTATTTTGAAAAAAATGGGGTTTGAATAATTATTTTTTTGAATAGTGTGTAGTTCAAAAGTAAGGAAAATATTTGGGTTTACATGCAAAATATTTTATTGTGTAAATATGAGGTTGAAAATGAGTATTGAGAATTAAAGAGTTCTATTTTAAAAGGAGACGAATGGGGGCTAAGAAGGTTAAAAGCAGTGTCTATCCCCCATATGATTTCCCAGCAATGTCTGCAAAATTTTGTGAATGCATAGCCTCTACTATCTACAGCTAGTAAACTATACATCTCACTCGTAAGATGTTGGCAGTAAATGAAGAATTGCACAGGTCATAATAGACTCAATAGTGTGAGTGGCAGAAGTATTAGTTTTGCCACATAATATAAATATAACATCAACGTCTCAAGAAAAGGGAAAAGGGAGGCCTTACAATCCCATTCCAGCAGCCAGTCCATTGTCCACAAACATCAAGAGGCGGAAAACAAACACTGTAGTGTAGTCAACCTAATAAAAGCAATAAACAAATAACTCCAGAAAATCAGAAATTGTCAATGAAATATCGGCATATTCAGTCCTCCTTCAAAAGATTCACGATACATACCACAATCCATATGTGCAATGGGTATGTACAAAGATGGTATCTCCTCCAGTTGATTGCCACAATAATTCTAATAATCAGTTAGTTATAGGAAAACTGCGAGTCCTTTCATAGTTCATACAAACAAGTAACAAAACGACAACTTCGAAGTACATTTTAAAATCCCCACCAGAGCAAACAGAAAAAGAAAATTAAATATAAATTCATTCATCAAACTATCATGATATCATCCACCATAAACCCATTTTTAAAAAAATTAAATCCTAAACATTCTAATAATCCATTAGTTAAGCATATCGTCCAAAAACTTTTCTCACGAGTATATTAAACAAACTTGAAAATAGATTTGAGTCTCCAATTTAACAAATTCAAAAATAATAATCAATCATAAGATTATCACCCAGAATAAAACAATTACTGAAGAAAGGAAATCTTACGGTAGTTGATCATTCATTAAAAGGATACATACTTGTCGCAAGCATCGACAGGAAGAACCCATCATACCTGCAACAACCCCCATTCAAACTCATGTCTATATGCTAAGAAATTAAACCCTTCACATATAAATCCATTTTTTTTAAAAAAAATCTAAGCATACAAGATTAATTTTTTTAAATCATGATTTTGTACTCAATTTTCAAGGAGGGAGGGGGAATTAAAAGAAACTGACCATTTGAAATCGACTCCTCTGATAGCCATTCAAGATCCTAGCTTTAAATGCAAGATTTGATTATCATAATCACCACCCAAATGCTTCCAATTAATACTCTATAAAATCTGAATCAGCTCCATTGTAAAAATTTTGAAAAAATCCGCAAACAATTATGAACTGTACACTGTGTGCGGGTGAGTGTTTGATAAAATTAGAGGCATAGAGATTTGGGGAAAAGAATTGTACTTGCTAGAAAGCAAAATGAGAAATTGGCTTTTTAATTTATAAAAAAAATATTTGGGGACTGATAAATAAAAAGTGGTAAACTGAGCAGTGCACAAGCGGAGATGAGAAACGGAGAGTTAACGGACGTCTATTCGACGGAGATCAATAGCCAATAAGCCCCAATTTTTAAAAGAACAAGTTGGTTTTTAACTTTATTATACTTTCGTATTCTGAAATTATTTAAATTTTTGTTGAATTTCCATATGACTTCAAGAAGTGTTTTATGATTTGTACAATTTCAACCATTTGTACCGATTTTGTAATTATAATGACAAATTATGAATAATTTTCACATTTTTAAAGAATATGTACCAATCTAATACTGATGCAAAAGGTTGGGGACCATTGCGCAATTTTCCTAATAAATTATTTAAGAATCTATATTGTATTTAATTTACTTCAGAATCAACTTAATATTCAGTCATTTTAACACACGTATATTAGACTCACGAATTTTTAGGACCTAATAATAATAATAATTAGGCGTTACTTCACGGTGTTTACAATGAATTTTTTTAACAATTTGGTAGTGCTCATCTGTTGGCATTAGGTTCACTATAGTGGGGGTCTTTGGTGGACTTCTTTATTTATCCGATTCCTCTTATTCTTTTTTTTTTTTTTATTATTATTATTATCAACAACTTTTAACCTATATGTTGATACTAAAATATTGTAAATGGGTTCGATATTGTTCTGTCATCAGAGTATACAAGAAACACGAGCATTGGAGAAATTTAATCACGAGATATATAGACGGTGATCTAATTCGTTTAATACATAAATTAAGGCTTTATAGAAACTGAAAATAAAATACTAGATAAAAATATGGGTTGCGAGTGCATGCTAATGTATGAGATTTTTCTCTTTAACGAAGGACAAGAAAAACACATGATTCCTCTCGTTTTATGTATACAAAAAGTAATTAGAGTTTTTTATTCAAGTGCTATAGTTTAAAAGGATAAAAATATGAAAGGAAGTTATTTGTGTTCTAACCATCGTGAACAAGTTTACGGAATTTGGGGACGAAGGAATCAATTAGCCGAATTTGAAATTGTAAGAAAATGTCGAGAAAAATATCCGAGTTATGTTTTGCTTAAATGGGGTGGGGGGTTCTGTCAAATTTGCCTTGGGTTAAATCGAGTGTCCTGTTATAAAAGGATTAATATTAATACTTTACAAATGAGGGTATATTTCAACATTTTGTAAAAATTGGGGGGGGGGGGGGGGTATTTTCCCTTAAAATTTTGTAAATGGGTTGTCCACTATTTTTCACGGGCTTCATGTTGGGCCATTCTATAGGGGTCGTAAGTCTTTCGAAGAAGTGCAGCGGCCCAGATTTGTTAATGGGTTTTCCACAATTTCTACACTGCATTAGGTTTTAATTGTGAAATTGCATTTGGAAAATAGTAGGATGACCAAATTAGAGTTTCCTAATAGTTGAAGGATGAAAGTGACTTTATATAGTTGTTGGATGCCCCAATTGAAGTTTGTAAAAAGGTGAAGGATGAAATTCGCTTTAATATAATAGTTGGATGACCAAATTGGAGTTGCATTATAGTTGAAGGATGAAAGTTCCTTTAAATAATAGTTGGATGACCAAATTGAAGTTTAGAAAAAAACCATTTTTTTAAAAATTTAAATTATTAGTTTTCAGTTCAATTTTTAGTAATCTGCTAAATTGAGTTCAAGCTTTGTACACATAAATATATGTATGACCAGTTAATTTATTATTATTAATTTTCCGCATATAATAAATTCTCGTAAAAATTCTTTTACGATAGAGAGTTACAGTCATTAAATAATTATTTCTTTTAAATCATAAAATTTCATCGTACAAACCTTTTTATTCGACTGCAATCTATTGTCGAAAGTCTCATACATTTTCACAACGTTTACAAGTTCCAATTTTTTTTAATTATTTTCATTACTGGCTGAAGTAAATATAATTGTTTATCACATACTATTTATTAAATTTAACAGAAAAATATATATGAATTATCCGTGATGTTGATTGCTTATCTTCTCATAACCACTGGGATTAATTTATATATATGTGACAAGGAACAACAATGAAAAATAAATTAGGTAAAGGGATACAAGAAGTTTCCACAAGATTGATGCTTGTAATTTAAAGATTTGGTTTCTATCTTCTAATAGGAGTAGAAATAATCGCATTACATGATGGAGGAAAAATTCATTCGGCCAACCCCAAATATATTAGTTTTTAAGGCTTAATTTATTGTTGTTTGAAGACATAGTTACAAAATAATAATATCGTAACGACTTAAATATTCAATTAGCTTATTTTCAAATAAGTTCAAATCTCTTCAGCATCCACTTATCAAAATTTCATTTGTCGAACATTTGATAAGAGAAATTGTTTGGGTTGTGATGCCAAAATCCGAACATTTGGGCATGATGAAAATTGGGCTAAGCTCACTTGCTGGTATTATACATTCCATTGCCTGATGATGCAAAATGAAAAAGGCCCAAACTCTGAGCCCAAAAGAGGATGATATGTGTGCTGCTCTGGATCGTTGATCACCAACTGAAAATCCATCGTGATAATGGTTTGTATTTAAGTGGTCTGTGTGGTTGCCCTAATTGAATTTTTCTTCTGGTCTTAAAGAGGCTTTTGGAATATCTCTCTTGGCGTTTCTTATCGTTCCTTTTTCATCTAGTCTGTGTAACCCCAAAAACCAGACTTTTTTTATCTAGTTTCTGTACCCAAAATCTCTGGTTTTTGGGAGTGAATATGTGTGTATTGAGTCTATATAATTCTTCAATTAGAAGTTTATAGTTGAGATTAGTGTGATTGTTCTTGATCCATTGAAATAGCTGCATTCGTTCGTTCTATTTTAGGGTTAAAGTTCTGTGGATTTTTTCCTTTTATAAAAAAGGATACAATGTTGTTCTGAATTCAAGATCGATGAAATCTTGATGCTTATGATCTTCTTTTTTTTCATCCATATTTTGGAGTGTAAATTTGAGATACCGATATAGTATGACATTTGGATTATTTTTTGTTTCTTGGTGTAATAGAAATGAATGTGACATTTGCACGAAGAGGCGTCTTGAATTTACAAGTACATGAAAGCAAATTTACGTCACTCCTATAACTTAAAACTTTTTCGAATGAGATAGTTGTTCAACTATTCACTATATAAACTCAAAGTCATCGACTTATAAGTCAAATGCATTAATATGTAGTTTTGTGTAGGAGTGGATA
Organism: Fraxinus anomala; assembly: GCA_903798345.1. Classification (NCBI taxonomy): domain Eukaryota; kingdom Viridiplantae; phylum Streptophyta; class Magnoliopsida; order Lamiales; family Oleaceae; genus Fraxinus; species Fraxinus anomala. Next base: position 6,005 of record CAIGRN010090795.1, on the reverse strand, counting down.
CAGCCTAGTTCTGAAAGGCATCGAATCGAGTACCAATGAAAATTTTAGAAATAGAACCATTAGTTCCATATCCAACTATAGAACCAAATCAAAACCAAACCAACTGATTTCGACCTGATCTAATTCTTTATGTTGAAAAATTATAATAATAAAGTATGAAATTATTTGTCAAATTGAAAATAGANTTTGTGTAGGAGTGGATATAGCCTAGTTCTGAAAGGCATCGAATCGAGTACCAATGAAAATTTTAGAAATAGAACCATTAGTTCCATATCCAACTATAGAACCAAATCAAAACCAAACCAACTGATTTCGACCTGATCTAATTCTTTATGTTGAAAAATTATAATAATAAAGTATGAAATTATTTGTCAAATTGAAAATAGACCAAGATAGACTATGAAATCACTTATCATTTTTGTGATCTAACATAAAAAAAAAAAAAAAAACAAACAAACAAAACAAAACAAAACAAAACAACAAATAAAAATTTACTTAAAAATTCAAGATCAACTCACAAATGCAGAAAAAGTATAAACTATTAAACACATCATGATCGATAAAACTTGGATCGGATATTAATTCCTAAAAAGATCCATACAATAATATATATTTACAAATAAATGTAGTATTTATAACCAGATTATCTTTAATAATCATCAATGATCTTGATTATTGATCGCTGAGTTTTTTAAAAGATTAAACAAAAAATATATATTTTTCCTATTGGAGTTGCATTGAAACAATGAATTCATAAAATATCTATAAAATTATTTAAATTTCGTTTTTTTTTAATTACAAATTAGGTTTTGTTGCAAAAGTAAGAAGAAAAACGTATGGAAAGTCAAATTCTAGAGTGAGATAATTTTAAAATTAGCGTTCAAAGATTTGGTGTATCTTGATACAATGCACTAAAAAAAAGAGCAATTTTCACTATTGATTTTCAAGACGTTACCTTGAATCAGATCGAAATCAATTGATTCTCGATGCATGATCCCAAATCTGACTCATTTAGTAGAGAAATCGAAGCAGAATTGATCAATTCTAACCGATTCCAAGAAAAAATGTTCACCCGTGAAGATGGGTGAATAGGGTGGGTGAACCGGCCCACCTTCGTAAAATTTAGTTGGACAATTAATTATTTAACTAGTACGATACATCGAAAACTTTATACAAGGTGTCAGATATACCCGTGCATAACTCGACAAAGAGAGCCAAAACATCTCATCTTAAACTTCTTTCAATTCTTGTTAGGCTAAATGGCTAGGTAATCAACTCTAAAATCAGAAAACAATCACAGTTTTGCTAAAAGTACAAAGAAAATTTAATAGAATTCTTGCAGAAAAACACTTGACAGTTTTCATTGATTTTTGACACAAGACACACAAAAAATATACCATACAGGTTCTGCCATCATTTCTGTCAATAATTTCCTGTAGCTATGAAATTATTCTAACAATCATGATGCAAAAAAACACAAACATAGCTGGGTCCATAATCGTGTAGACTCCACCCATCTATTATTAATATAATGCAAATATCATACTCAACTTTTATCAAAACTTCGTCCAAACTTGAAATTTCCCATCAAAACTTTGTTCAAATTGAATTTTCTGATCAATCACCAATTAATGTTTAAACCACTGATGGATTGAATTTAAAATATTATGGCAGTTTGACTTGAGATTTCAATATTAGCCACTTAAAAATTAATTTCTTTTATGACATTTTCAACATCATCAGTCTTCTTCAACTTAGGATGCTTTCAAAGTTATTGTTGCACAAGAATCCAAATCTATATGCTGGGTTAAAAATATGTCACTAAACTTTTAGTGAAATTTTAGATGGTCGTTAAATTTCATTTTATGATAAATTTATTACTAAACTAAAATATTTGTTATTAATTTTATCAAGGTATTTTGCTTCGGAAAAGAATTTCTTAAGGAGACAAAGCCTTATTTATATGGCACGTGTGCACTTGTGTGTAAGTGTGTCCATTAATCAGACTAATGAAAAAGTTGACTAAGTAATTTACTTGAAAAAGAAATAGATCGTCGTGTCGCCCATTTGAGTAACTTAACGAATATGGATAGAACGATCAATTTGAAATAATGTTGTAAGTTCAATGACCAATCTAGGACAAAATAAAGTTTAGTGACTAATGTAAAATATTGTTAAAAGTTTAGTGACTCCTAGTATTTAATTAAGCCATTTGAAGCTCAATGCCATTTTTTCAGCTGTTCTTCCACCGAGTTTCTCACCAAGAAAACAACTTCTTCAAATAGAATTTCAGATTCCCACTCAAATCACATGATCCTGAAGCATAGGCCATGCCCATGCAAATCATCATATCTGTACTTCTATTTGTTATAGGTATAACAATTCTGATTGTGATTCATGTTTGTATCGTTGGGAGAGCTTTTAGAGGAAACTACATCAATGGTCGGAATTCTGTTCCCAGTCGAATCAGTCGAGTCCCGGGCTTGTCGTCCGGTGACATAAAACAGCTTCCTTGTTTCGACTACAAAGTGGAGGAGAAAGGGAATAGTCCAGTAGAATGTGTTGTGTGTTTGGAGAATTTCAAGGCAGGTGAAAAGTGCAGGATGCTGCCTATTTGCCATCACAGTTTTCATGTTCAATGCATAGATTCTTGGCTTTTGAAAACTGCTGCTTGTCCAATCTGTAGAACTAGAGCTAATGCACCACAAACTGGTGAAGAAACTAGTTATTCAAGTGAAGTTGGAGTTGAATTGGTATAGAGATCAAGAATTGTTTTCGATCCAATCCACACGACTCTACAGAAAAGACCAATCCCTCCTGGTACACGAGATTCTGCTCGATTATTGATAGAGTGAATAAATTTGCCATCACTTTGAAGATTTTATTTAGCTATTGATTTGTGATTCATTTTCTCTTGTTAAAAAAAACAGAATTCCTTAAATCTGTAATTAGTGTATAAGGTTAATTTGTTTGACAATTAAAGATCATGCAGATGTTAGATGTATAGTTTCTTGAAGCTTTCTTGATTTATTTATAAAATTATATTCTCACATTTGAATTGTTGTACTGTGTAAAGGTCATTCAAAATAGTTTTGGACACTTTTGTCGTTTTTTATTTTTTATTTTCTGTCGGTTAAGTGGTCCTCCATTTTTTATTTTCTTTAGTTGAATTGGTCGTCGAGAAATTTCTACATTATTTTTCAAGGACGTCTTTGTCAAAGTATCTATCCTTAGCTACTCTACCACTGCTATACAATTTCAAAAATGAAAGTGTGAGGTAGAAGAAGAGGCAAAGAGAACCCTAACCTCCAATAACTTAACCAATTTAATAGATTGGTGGTTGAAGAGAAAAAATTTGACTCCTAAGCTTCGTGAATCGTCGCGATTTTAAGTGAAACATTACACTTGGTTTCTATTTCATTTTACTCCATTTGTTGAACATAGAGATGACAGTGGGGTGAGTTCGGGACAGGGTAGGGCGGGGCGGGGCGGGGCGGGGCGACGATTTGCCCCGTTTACCGCCCCGTTTAATTTTTTTCTTTTTCACGAAACGGGTTCAGGGCGGGGCCGCCCCGCCCCACCCCGCCCCACCCCGCCAGGCCACCTCATCGTGGTGGGGCAAATTGCCATCCCTAGTTGAATATATTATAGGGAACTACATATATAATTAGTTATATATGCTTTTATGATTTTAATTTAAAGATTTTTTTGTCAAGTTAGAGGATACAATATTTAGCAGGGAAATGGCACAACAATTATAAATATTATATTGATATTTTTTAAATTTGACATATTGTTGAGAAAAAAAATTAATTTTTAAAATTTTTTCCAATTATTTGATTCTTCCTGGTAAAGTTTTTATAAAAAATAAAAAATTGGAAACAAATATTAATTAAATGGATGAGGAACGCTCTTTTAAATTTTGAATACGACTCTCAAAATCTCAGGTCTCGCCATGTTTGTGCTAGATGTGAAAATATATTTATTTTTATGTGATTTTTTTTTTCTAGTAATTTTGTTTATACTATTTTGAATATGTAATTATTATTGATTTTTTGTTATAATTTATATGTAAATCTACAAATAAAGTATCTCTTAAGTTACGCATCTTGTTTCTAACATGGTATTGGAGTCATCATCTATATTCTATAGTAGTTTCCTTCGTGTTTAAAATTAGGTTTTAGGTTGAACGAAAATTTTAAAATGTCAACAACCTCTCATAGTCAATAATGGAATTTTTGGACAAAAATCCGTAATCACGAATAAAATATTCTAATTAACTTATGTATGATAATGCAGACGCAAAGAAGTTAGAGGCATAAATGCAATAATAAACAGAAATGGAAAGTTTCATTGAAATTAAAATTGGTACATCAAAGAAAAATTGTGATGTAAATATAATTAATCTTAAAACAATTAATAGCATAAACTCAAGGGCAAATTTCAGCTGGGTCCCTACTTTTTTCACAAAGTAAAAATGAACCATGAACCTTTTTTGTGATTGAAGTCCCAAATCTTTACAGCATAGGTCCCCAACCTATAAACTTTGTCCAAATTTCATCCAAAAAGGTTATAATAGATTGTTACATTAAGAAAAATTTCAAAAAAAAAAAAAATGTAAAATTTTGCCATAAAAAATTAAAAGGACTTGGGACAGCATTGGACAATGCTGGCTCCCCTCCCTACACCAGTAGCCTTCACGAAAGTCTTAGCGAATGCATATAACCAACAATTATAGCCTCTGACATTATTGTCATCGTAGAGCCTCGCATGACGACGAAGACATCGCCTACCAAATAAAAATCTGGATGCTGAATGGTGCTAAGCATTTAGGTAACTAACAAGCAAGGTGACCATATTCAAACTCCAATATATCTTTGTATCAACAATTGATTTGATTGTTGGATTACTAACGATCGCTAACTTGTTTTCTTTTGTCTAATGATCTTGGTGCTAACAATTTTTGTCCGAGTATACAATAATATACAAGCAGGTAGAGGTTTAGTTGGAGATTTGTTGACTATAAGATCTTAGGGATGTCAACAAATTTGTCTTGTTTGTTGAAAATACAAATATAAATAACTCCCTGTTTGACGACTATTATTTAAAAATTCTTTATTTTATATACTTATTTTCAACTACACAATAGAATATTCTGTACGTAAACCCAAAAACTTTCCATATTTTTTAATAATAAATTCTTTTAACAATCACTATTCAAAATAATATTTTTTCCAGATAATAATTTTCTTGTTACGTGTTTAATTGCTTGAACTTTTAGACTGATTCTTTATGATAAGAAACAACAAATATCTTGAATTCGTGGCTTACAAGATTTAGCCCCTGTTTGGTAGGAATTAAAATCAAAATTTTAGTAAATTTTAATAGAATTTGATGAAATGTATAGTTGAAATGTTGTGGGACCCATAAAATATGATTAAAATTTATTGTTGACTTTGACTTAAATTAAAATCTAAATTTTAATTAGTACCAAGCATAGATTTAGCGTGTTTTGTATACATGCAAGGTGTCACGCTCTCGGAAGTTCATACGCGAGGTGTCACAAGCACAATTAATGTTATGGACTAAAGATTAGCTTTTAATTTGTTTTTCCAATTCTTTTTCTCAAGTTAATCATGCAATCCCTAATCGTGTATGTTCTTAAATGGAATCCAATTGTGGTAGTTGAATGTCTATATCTTTTAACGAAATATGGATTTTATCATAAAAAGAGAACCAGTTAATGGCTTCTTCTTGCAATACAACTAATTACTTCTTTTGACATTAATAAAAATATTTAGAGCTATACATTTTAGAGAAATTTGCAATTGATGTCCCGAAACATTGACCCTAGTAGCACTTGGGTTCACATTCTTCATTTTTTTTTTTGTCACTTGAATCCTCGAACGCAGACAGTGGGTTGCACTTGGGTTCTTGATGGACAATTACCCTCCATCCTGCCATCAAATTCCCATATACGACTCACGTTGCGAACTGATTAATAT
>CAIGRN010090733.1:0-17282 GCA_903798345.1 Fraxinus anomala | reverse complement strand
AAAGAAAAAAAAATGAGAAATAAAATAAGAAAAAAATGGGTTTCAAACAGGGGCATCTCGATACCATTTCATCACCACAACAATTCTAGATATCAAATCTTCTGCTTCCTGCCTCACTTTTGCACTCTTATTGTTGAGTTGCCATTTTATGGTACCTTATATTTGGGGAGGTATGGCTTCACTCTCTATCCAAGGAAATTCACAGCGGCACCAAAACCATTTAGCATAATATTAGCATCATCACTTGTTTGTTCTTGGAATGTATAGAGAATTTTAGCAACACCAACTTTGCTTGCTATCTTCACTGTAGTCTCAACAAGTTGCCTCCAAGTTTGTGACCACTTTGTTTGTGTGTTTATTAGAAGAAATTAAGGACATATAGGTAATGAATATTTTGCGCGAAAATGAATTTGGACGGCTTATCGATTCAGGGGGACTTTTCTTGAATGAAGAAATGGGTACGAAATGGAGAAGGATTCGAGGATCTTATTTGGGGTTTTGTTGGTGGATGATGTGGTTGTGGTGTCGTATAGGTGAATGAGATGATGGATTTGAGGATGTGCGGTGGCGATTGATACCGACGAGGGTTCGTTGGAGGTGCAGCGGCAGTGGCCCGTGGGTTTTGTTTGGTTTTTGGTGGGGTGGGGAGAAAGGAGACGACATCTTCTTCCATTTTTTTTTTCCAATTTTTTATGTAATATTTTTATTTTTTATAATAGAAAAATGTAAAATTACATTTTTGCCCGTTTACAAATAGTTAAAATATGGTCAAAGTATTTTTTTTTTGGTCAACTAACGGAAAAATGGATGGATTCCATCCATTTGGACTTTCAATGCATATTTTTGGAAGGTTGGAGACCTTCGCTGGCACAAATTGAAGATTGGAGTAAAGTTTGTAAAAATTAAAAAGGTTAACGAACGTCGCTGCATTTTTTCCTTAGAAAAATGAGTTTTAAAAATTAGGGACCAAGTATGGACTTATTTTAGCCCAATAATCTATTTTAAAACTCATTTGTTCACATACAAGCAAGAGTGGCAAAAGTCACTCATTAGCTCAAGGCTCGTTTTTTTTTTTCCCCTCAAGCCAGTCGGCAGTCAGCTCGTTTGGGCTCGTGGAGAGACTTTTTTTTTTTGACTGGCTGAATTTATTTTTTTGAAAAACAATTTGTTTGTTTTGGACTTATTTTGTCAAATTTAAAAACAATAATAAAAAATAAAAACACGAGCTGGCTCATGGATGGCTCGATTCCGCTCTTGAAACCCACAAAGCCAAAGGATCGAGTTGATCTCGGGTATTTAAGGGCCAAGTCTAGCCATTATCACTCCTACTTTTAAGTAAATTTATTTGTAGTGTTATTGATGAATCCAACTCCTTTCGTCAGTTATTCTTATCAAGAACTCTTACAAGGAATGAATATTTCAATTTAAGCTAATCTCATTGGTGAGATTAGTTTAATCAGATGTGACTTAAGTAAGATAATTTACTCAAAATAATATAATTTGCGCCATATTAAGCATCTGTTTGTTATTGATTAAAATCAAAATTTCAATAAATTTGATAAAAGTTGATGAGATGTGTAATTGAAAAATTGTGAATCTCATAAAAAATATGATTCAATTTAATTGTTAACTTTAACTTAAAATTTAATCGAAATTTTAATTCACATCACAGGGCTAAAATAGCTGCTTGCGCACAGGCAGCATGCTGGCAGGCATGCAGCAAGCTGCCTGTGCGGGCAGCCTTTTTGTTTTTACGGGCCGGCCTAGCCACTGGGCTCGAGCCGGTGCCCCAAAATGAGGCTCGGCCCGAGCCTGGCTCTGTGGAACCGAGCCCGGGCCCGGGGCTTTTTCCGAGCCGAGCCAACGAGCTTTTTTGCCATCCCTACATGGGTATATACATATTATATCTACGAGTAACTAAGTTTGCTCTCATGTTAAGAAATTATTTATAAATTCACAAGCTATTATTTATTCATACATCTCAGTTAAGGTTAGACTCTCATTTTATAAATTTTTTTTTCTTTAAAACTTATTTTTAACCACATACGGATTCACAACTTTTATTAAGTGCCTGTCTGACAACTATTTTGGAAGGAAAAAAGAGTTTTGAATAGTAATTTTTAGGATAATGTGTAGTTAAAAAGTAGAAAATTTTTTTTGGTATACATGCAAAATATTTTATTGTGTGAACGTGTGGTTAAAAATGGTCCCGTAGCAAACCATAAAATAAATTAAAGAGTGTCAAACATGTTCTAATTTTTCAACCGCACATTTAATGGACTAATATCAAAATCTACAAAAAAATCTAATTTTTATTTAATAAAATAGGATCTAAGTATTATCTTCTTATCTATATATTATTTCTATCTATGAGTAATGATATTTGTAGGCAATGATAACATGGTTTAAAATTTTACTTTTATAAATAAAGCTTATTAATAAGTAATTTTGTTAGTAATTTTTTAAAAAAGTTCATAAATATGTGATTACAAAATTGATAAAAATTGTGGATTCTATGATTAAAAATGAATTAATGGGAAAATATGAATATTAGAAAATGAGGGTGAAACGGGAATTGAAGTCAAGTCGAATATGCCCGGCAAATTTTAAGCCTAACAAACGAAGCCCTAAATACGTCGTCTCGTACGACAGTTACAGACCTTTCTTGGTTTCAACTCATCTTCTCTCTCTCTCTCTCTCTCTCTCTCTAAATTCATTTTCTATCCAATCTGGTCCAAAGTCCAAAACCGTTCAACTCGCACCGCCACCTTCGTATTTTCTCACAAAAATGCGCACAAAAACTCACGAAATAGCATAAAAAATACTCTTCATTTCCATCTGAATCCATCTATTCATGTTACTGTTAGTAGTACGAATTCAGTGGCAGCAATTTTGATTTTGATGCTTGGTCTGTAAAATTATGCTCTGGATCCCAGAAAAGGGAAGAGGGAAAAGGGTAAAGAGCAATAAAAATGGTGTTTAAGGGGAGATTTTTTTCTTCTAAAAAGTCAGATACTTCTAGCCCAGATGGATCCTCCAACAGTCCTCGATCTTTCGGGTCTAACTCCAATTCCCCGATCCGATCCGATAAGAAGAAGCCTAAGTCATCTTCACCATCCATTTCCAAAGACAAATCCCCAAGCACCCCAACCACCAGCTTCAGCAAAAATCAAATTAACAAAAAGGACTTTAAAGGGAAAGATGCACAGAATTTGAGTAAGCACAGTTCTGGAATCTCGTCTTCATTTGCTCCTTCCAAGTTGAAAAAACCAGAAGAGGCTGCGGGGCCGGGGCCCACCTCTGTGTCTGTGTCGCCGATAGTTGCATCGTCGCTGGGGTTGAACAAGATAAAGACACGATCGGGGCCATTGCCGCAGGAGAGTTTCTTTAGTTTTAATAGTAGAGAGAAGGGGGTTCCTTTAGGTTCCAGTAACTTGTCAAAGCCATGTGGCCCTGGTGTTGTTGGTGGCGGTAGTGGTAGTAGTAGTGATGGGGTTTCTGGCGGGAAGAAGGAGAAATCATTCGTGGAGAATGCTGATAATGGGAGCAATTTGGATACTCTGTCAAATGAGAACGGGCGGCCATGGGACCGGACCCCAAATGTAGTCAAAGCCAGGTCCCGGCTCCAAAATGGGGAATCATCTTCTGGAGCTGCTAGTAGGTTTCTCTATGGTTTCTGATCAAGTACTCTTGAAAATGTGAATGCATCTGCATCGTCTTTTTTTATTTTTTAAGGAAAAACAACCTACATATATGTAGTAATGTTTATTGCTTGATATGCCGATGCATCTTTAGTTGGGGGATTGAAATGCTAATACTCATGTTTTGATTTATTCAAGACTTATAACGAGATCCTTAACAGTAACAACGGGACGTCTATTAACTTAGTTATATGTTAGGTAATAAATCATTACGTGAGAACTGGTGAATAAATTGTAATGCAGTAGACTTAACAGATGTAATGTATTGCAATGTGGTTGGTTAAAGTTAGACTATGCACCATTGATACTCAGAATTTTGCGGAGGACTTTTTCAAGGCGATTAATTCACTGTCAGTGAAATCTTGTTTTGCATCATATCTCATATAAAAAACTTCATATCTGTCGATTTTTTTCCATGAGAAACCTAGACCACTATGTTTTGAATGTCTATCTAAAACTGGCTTGAACCTTTCCCATCGAAGTATTATCACAATCATCTAATCTTTGTTCCACTAGGCATGGCCTTGGATGAGTCTTGGCTCCTGGAAAAATATTGGTCATCATCCAACAAAAAAATTAACCGTAATACTTTATTCCTCAATACATTAAATCTAAAGAATGCCTAAAATATTGATGCTTTTACATTTGCCTTGGTGAAATTTCTTTAATTTGGAGGTGCCTATTGGAAAGGAATCCTCCAGGATAAGGTATTCAAATTTTACAATTCTCGTATTATTAAACTTAAGTTTAGGTGGCTTAATTAATTTATTTTTTGTTGTTGTAAAACTCATGCTAAGCTTGGAGGTCGTGATCTTGTATCCGAGTGTGATTTGGAGAGAGATGTTTTAGGTGACACTTTTATTAGAGTCCCTTGCGTTTCTGTTTAAACTTAACCTGCAAACTGAAGTCTTCTTATGTATAGTAACATGTAATTTAAAGCTGTATGTTTAGTTCATAATTATTCTGTTTCCTCCCTCTTTGCTGGGCACCTGGTAAACACTCAAGCTTGCTTTAAGTATTTGCTACCACAGATTATGCATATGAGAAGAGTAAAAGGAATTCTGGGAATTATTGAAGGCCTTAACTTAACTTAATGTAAAATTGTGGGGTGCAAGCCGGACCCCTCGAGGTCACTTGTAGAAGAAAAAGAAAAGACTGGGTTTACCGGCTTTTGATATCCTTCTATTATGGGATGGAGTGTAATTCTTTTCAATTGGCTAATATTTTTCTCACAGGGCGTTTCGATTCGTCATGGCGTCATTCTGGAGAACTTAGGAGTTCGAATATACATACTCCAGAAATGAAGGTAAAGTATCTCTTTGGTGTTGTCAAAGCATATATGTTCAGAAATATTTCCTGCTGAAAACTGTAAATTTAAAGAACCTGAAACCTAATTAATCATTCAGACATCATATGAATGCGAAAACCCGAAGGAGTCTGAATCTCCCCGCTTTCAAGCTATACTTCGAGTTACCAGTGCTCCTAGGAAGAGGTTTCCCGGTGATATCAAAAGTTTCTCTCATGAATTGAATTCCAAAGGTGTACGACCTTACCCATTTTGGAAGCCTCGAGGTTTAAATAATTTGGAGGTATTCAGGTTTATTCCAATTTTTGTTTTCTTTTCTTAAGCAGCGAGATTATACTCTTACTAATTTGGATATTCATGATCATCTCAAACTTGCAACAGGAGGTTTTGACTATGATACGGACAAAATTTGACAAAGCAAAGGAAGAAGTGGATTCAGATCTGCATATTTTTGCTGCAGATCTGGTTGGAACTCTGGAAAAAAATGCAGAAAGCCATCCAGAATGGCAGGAAACTTTAGAGGACTTACTGGTTTTGGCTCGGAGCTGTGTCATGATGTCTCCTGGAGAATTTTGGCTTCAGTGCGAAGGCATAGTTCAAGATTTGGATGATAGGCGTCAGGAACTTCCTATGGGCATGCTAAAGAAGCTTCATACTCGAATGCTTTTTATACTCACTAGGTGCACAAGATTGTTGCAGTTTCACAAGGAAACTGGGTTGGCTGAAGATGAACCTGTTTTTCAACTCCGGCAATCACTTCAGCCTGCAGAAAAGCGTGTTTCTATTAGCACAGGGAAGGATGGGAAGATTTCTACTGATACAAAATCCTCCCATGTTCCCCCCACAAGGAAATCTTATAGTCAAGAGCAACATGGCTTGGAGTGGAAGAGAGACCATGCTGTACATGAAAATTTGCAATATTCACCTGTTGAAACCACAAAGAACTTGGATCCTTCTATCAGTAGGAATCGGATGGCTTCGTGGAAGAAATTTCCATCTCCTACTGGAAAGGTACCCAAAGATGATATCGTTGCTTCAGTTAAGGAGGAATGGAATGATAATATCATGGCTTCAGTTAAGGAGGAACAGAATGATAATATCATGGAAGCTTCAAAAATATTAAGGAACACGAGAGTATTCCATGATGCTGATCTCGCTACTGCTAAAGTTTTTGAGCCTCCTGCAAAAGATTTTCATATACAGCCTTCAATGCCCTCCAAGCACCAACGTAAAGTCTCATCAGGAAACTGGGGTGATCAACCAAGCGTTTTTGATGAAAGTTCAATAATTTGTCGCATTTGTGAGGAGGAGGTACCCACTTTGCATGTGGAAGAGCACTCTAGAATATGTGCAATCGCCGATCGATGTGATAAGAAGGGTCTGAGTGTCAATGAGCGCCTAGTTAGAATAGCTGAAACTCTTGAGAAGCTGATGGAGTCGCATTCGAAGGACTTCCAACATGTTGGGAGTCCAGGTGGAGCCAAAGTATCAAATTCGAGTATGACCGAAGAATCTGATCTTTCTCCAAAACTCAGTGACTGGTCTCACAGAGGCTCAGAAGACATGCTAGATTGTTTTCCCGAAGCAGATAATTCTGTCTTCATGGAAGATATGAAGGGTTTACCTTCCATGTCATGTAAAACTCGCTTTGGTCCAAAGTCTGATCAAGGAATTACAACATCATCAGCTGGCAGCGTGACTCCTAGGTCACCATTGATGACGCCGCAGATGAGCCAGATAGACTTGCTTTTGTCAGCGAAAGGTGCTTACTCTGAGCATGGTGATCTTCCTCAGGTATATCAGTCTGCTGAGTTCATTATCATCTTCATCAGCTTGTTGGTAACTTACAGCATGTGCCTTATTAATGCACCACATTCAACTCTTAAATTTGTTACAGTTATTGTATGTGTTGAACTGGTATACATCTCTTTGCTTAATTGATTTCTACTTAACCTGTTGGCCTTGTTATTTTCCGTATAGTTCTGCTAGCTTTGAAATTTTTATGTCCAAGAAGATCTAAGCATTTCTTTATGTATTTGTTTTGAACCAGCCAACTTTGGCGTAAAAAGAGTTTGATGCTCTAGAAAATTCATAAATGATCACTTGATATTACTTTCTTCTGCGTCCAGTCTGCTGAGATATACGTATCTGTATAATGAAGTATAAGGACTGTCTGAGTGGAATGTAGTACAGAATGAGAAATAGGGAAGATAAGAGAAATAGAGGGTATAGCGAAGAATTTGGGGGAACAAAAAAGAAAAAAGAAGTTAAATAATATCTAGAGGAGACATTATAAAAGAAAACTCTACCATTACAAGATCAGTCAATTTTATGTTATCCTATCTTTCAGTTTTGTGGGCTTCTTTCTTTCTTTCTTTTTTTGTTTCCTTGTTTCTTCTCATGTTAAGTGCATAGTTACATATGATTTTGTGCATTGGGTGTTATTGGAAATGATTTGTGATTGCATGCGGCTGTGGTATGTATTCAGATTGAGTGAGCTGTTCTTATTCAAATGAGATCCCTGAGTCTTACTGCAATGGTCAACAAATACATCAAATTATCATACAAATTTTCATTTATAATCTGAACAAATTTCTTTGGGTAATGATTAAGCTTCCCATCCACTCATCACACGTTAAATAGCTGAAATACAGTGCTGGAATTGGTTTATCATGTCCAATCAGACAATCTAGATACCTAATATCAGAGTACCCATTAAGGCAGCGTGGTTCTGGATTTGCTCAGATTCCGCGAGCTCTACTTAAATATGAAAAGTTAGTACATCAAACATTTACAAAAAGGTAAGGTGGCCAATATTATTTTGCCCCAGAAATTTTGAGGTACCACATATTTTTTAATTTGATGGTTACAACGCTTAATAAAAGTTTCCAGCTTTTGATGTCCTCTTTTTGATATGCATCTGCGTTTCATATTGCAAAGTTTCAGAGCATTAGCAACTCATTGTATTTCTTGTTCACACAAACCTTGGGAGACAATGAGATCCTATGAAACAAACCCCTAATTTAACTAGAGCCAGAGCTCAATATTTGAAGCTTTCATGGAGGACGAATTAGATGTTTTGTGCATAAACAAATATGAATTCTAAAGATTCTTGAGAGATAAAATACTAAGCTGTGTAGTGGAACTAAGTGGTAGGCAATTGTATAGAATCAATATATTATTGAAATTGTGAGATTAATTTTGGATTTCTTCAGCTCCTTGTAAAAAGTTAATTCTCCATTTTGATATGCAGATGAATGAACTTGCTGATATTGCTCGATGTGTAGCTAGTACCCCCCTGGATCATGATAACTCTTTGTCGTATCTGCTTTCTTGCCTTGAAGACTTGAAAGTTGTTACCGACCGCAGAAAATTTGATGCGCTCACAGTGGAAACTTTTGGAGCACGAATAGAAAAATTGATCAGGTGAATTAGTCTAATTGACCTCTTCATTCGGGATTTACACTGTGCAAGTGTCTTGATGATTTGCCTTGACATTTCTTATAATTTTTACACATTCATGTTTACAAAAATTTGACTTTTGTTTAATGAATTTAATTCTAGAGAAAAATATTTGCAACTATGTGAATTAGTCGTCGACAACAAGGTTGACATCACAAGCACTGTAATTGACGAAGATGCTCCTTTAGAAGATGATGTTGTACGCAGCTTGCGAACTAGCCCGGTACATCCCACCAAAGACCGGACCTCGATAGATGACTTTGAGATTATAAAGCCAATTAGTCGTGGGGCATTTGGCCGGGTTTTCTTGGCAAAGAAGAGAACTACAGGGGATCTGTTTGCAATCAAGGTGCATATACAATTTGTCCTTCTTCCTTTGATGCTAATTGTCCATTTTTTCTTGAGAAGATATTTGTTGAACCACTTGATTTGAAAGTTTAAGTTGTTAGATAGGACCACATGGATATCATATAATATTGCCTCAACAAAATGTTTCTAGGCTTTTTGAACAAGCTCGTTGTAAAGCAAAGCATACTTTGGATATCTCGTAATTTTAATTTTGGTTGTTTGGCGACTAATTTGTTGCAACATTTCTATTTTAAGTTTTCAAAGTTTTACATTCTGAAAATGTATCACAGATAGTTTAGGAAGTTGCAAAAGAGTTACTAGATTATGTCTCTTATTTTGGTCTACTTGTCTCGTACCTGTTTAATCAAACATTTGAAAAAACTTGAAGCAGATACTTTGTGATTGAGAGCTTCCAAGGCACTATGATAAGTAATTAATTTTACAATCATAGCAGCATTATAAAAGAAAGGAAGAGAATCATAAGACGGAACTTCTAGAATTAGCATTGGAGAAGTTTTCTAATGAAGATGTCAATGTTTTAAATATCAAATAGAACTGGCTCTCATCTAATTTTATTTTTTTCTTGTACCTTTTATGATATATTGGGTTAAGTTCTAGAGGTCAAAACGAGTGATATAAAAGTTTTATGGAGATGTAGCAATGTCCTTGAGGAACCTATTGTAGGTAAAATTGGTGGGATTTAGTGATGCAGATGGGACTGGTTGTGTTGATATTCGCTGTTCTATTACCGGTTGGTGTATGCTTCTTGGTGGTGTACTTATTTTTTTGGAAAAGTAAGAAATAGACTTGTGTCTCGACGTCTTCCACTGAGTCTAAATATCGAGCCATATCATTTGCTTGTTCTAAAATCATTTGGCTTCGAGGCTTGTTCGGAGAAATTGGTGTTCCGCAATTTTCTCCTACTCTTCTTTACGTTGATAATACGAGTGCTATTCAAATCACTAGTAATCCATTTTTTATAAATGTATCAAACATATTAAAGTGGATTGTCATTCTATTCGTGAAATTCTTGGTCGTCATGAGGTTTCTCTTCCTTACATTTTTACTGAAACTGATGCGGACATCATCAAGGACATTATCGAGATTTATTTTTTTATTGTTATTGGGCTTTATTATTTATATTTTCTATTATTGGGCTTGTAGTAGTGGGTTGATCCAAACCCTTCACTAGTAGCTTAGGTTTTTACTATTTATTGAATTTTTCATTGTAGTTGGATCGGTTAATGATTGAATGAAATTAAGATTGGCGGCTACAAAGTTTTATCCCCTTCCCCGTTTTTTCTTCTGATTTCTTCCCCTGCTTTCTTCTTCTTCTTTTCCAAATTGCAAGCTCGTAGTACTAGTCCTTTTAAAATTTTAAAGGAAGTTGGCCAAAATGCATATGTTCTTGATCTTCCACCACATATTGGTTACCACCTTTACTTTCAATGTTGAGGATTTAGTTGCTTATAAATATCATTTCAATCCTTCCGATGATCCTCTTCTACCTTCATCTGTGGACCTTGACCATGCATCTCTTGCAACTTCTAACCCAATACCACCTTTCCCAGCACACAGATAAAATTGATACTATTTTAGATGAACTGATTGTGTTGACTAAAGATGGAGAGGTTTAACGCTTTCTTATTCGTTGGATTGATCGGCCTTCGTCTTACTGTACATGGATTACTAAATAGACACTACAGTAGCTAGACCCAGATTTATTAGAGCTCTATCGAAGTCAGCAAGATCTTCCTTTGCACAGATCTTCTATACATTCAGGGGACATTGGTTGGGATACCAGATTCAAACCACCGTTGTCACGCTTTTATGGACGTCGGAAGAAGCTCGTTCAACCTCTTAGTTTATGGTTGGACGATTGATTGCAGCCTTTTATGACTTATCCACTCGACATGGTCGAGTTTTTCTCCCACTCCGGGAGAGTTGATGTGGACATCATCGAGATTTATTTTTTTATTGTTATTGGGCTTTATTATTTATGTTTTCTATTATAGAGCTTGTAGTAGTGGGTTGACCCAAACCCTTCACTAGTAGGTTAGGTTTTTACTATTTATTGGATTTTTCATTATACTTGAATCAGTTAATGTTTGAATGAAATTAAGATCGGCGGCTACAACATTTTCTCCCCTTCTCTGTTTCTTCTTCTGGTTTCTTCCCCTGCTTTCTCTTTTCTTCTGCTTTTCTTCTAGTTCTTGGCTGGAATTTCAATTCATCCTACATCAGAAACCAAATAGCCAATGTCTTTACTAAAGCTATATCTTGCCATCGTCATCAATTAATGGTTTACAAATTGATGTTTCTTGATTGCCCATCATCAATTTGAGGGGGATGTCAATGAGTTGTCCAATTATACGAGTAACAAAACCTCGATTGAGGCATTGATTGGAATGAGATACAATTTTATCATCTATAATGACCACGGACTTTCTCCTACAAGCCCTTTCACTTAGGGGCTATTCCGTGCACAGTTAGTCACAGAGCTAAAGGGCTTATAGGGGAAAGTTCCTGGTGTTATAGAATCAGCTTAGGATGGCGAGCCTATCCTTGTGTATTAAGTCATCAATCTTGTCCTCAAAGTTGATTTAAGTTTAGCAGGACAAGGAAAATTTTTGGTAGGTCTTGTGATGACAGAAGCAAACAGAGAGAGAGAGAGAGAGAGGAAAATTGTATTTCTGTTCAATGTCAAAGTGTGTCTTACACTGAAAAACTTATTGCTACTTACAGTTGAAACTGCTAGTAAATAAGAAAATAAAATACTAGAAAATCTTCTAAAATAATCCTAACCGATATTCCTAAAACTCGCATACAAACTTGGCAACCATTAAATAAAATGTCTTTGTTGATCTCCATCGCCGGGTCTTTCCTGCTTTCTTGGCTTTTACTCAAACTTCCCGCAGCCGAGACTTCATCCTTATGATGTTTCTAGATGAACAAAATTGAAGCATTGCTTTGCATGGCTTTATAAAGCATAAAATAGGATGCAATCACACAAAAGCATTGCTTTTGTGGGTATATCCCTTAGCTTGCTTCCATCCGCACTCCCATAGCCAAACTAAAGCATTATTATTATATCACTACTCGATGTATTTTCAAATGGCACCAACTTACTATGTATTCTGCAGGTGCTTAAAAAGGCAGATATGATCCGTAAGAATGCAGTTGAGAGTATTTTGGCCGAAAGGGATATATTGATCTCAGTTCGCAATCCTTTTGTGGTGAGAAGGTGTAGCTGGCATAGCATTTTACCCTATCCTGTTAAAATACCTTCTCTTTTTAACTTGTATACTTATGTGTTAGGTTCGCTTCTTCTATTCGTTCACTTGTCGGGAAAACTTGTATCTTGTGATGGAGTACTTGAATGGTGGAGATCTTTATTCATTGTTGAGAAATCTAGGTTGTTTAGATGAAGATATTGCTCGTGTATATATAGCTGAAGTTGTAAGTTTTCTTGTTGATGACTCTTATTTCACTTTTTTTTTTCTCCCTATTGCTTTGTTTTAAGTGAATGCAATATATATATATATGAGACTGATGTCGTCAGGTGCTCGCTCTGGAGTATTTGCATTCTATGTGTGTGGTTCATCGTGATCTGAAGCCTGATAATTTGTTGATTGCACATGATGGTCATATCAAGGTAACTTATTTCTTTTTCTTTCCAGCGTTCTATTTTTATTTTCCTTTTGCATTCCTATTTTAATACACACATTTTATCGATTTTGTATTCATTGAGGGTTTGGCTTTTTTTTTTTAGATATTTTTTTTTCCAATTTTGTATGTGGGATTCTTTATTAAAAATGTAGTCAAGAGAAACCACCAGAAATAGAAAAGTGTTAAGTGAAAATAAGAGATAGGGGCCATTAGTACGAGTGTTGCTGATTTGAAACTTCAAATTTAGAATGATTTCCGTGGATTGATTCTTATGGTGCTCCTTTAGCGGATCCATTAGACAATTTAACTTTGACAGAATCAAGCGGGACCATCTTGCTATCACTAATCATGTAGTCGTGAGCTTTAAGGCCCCATAATTGGTGAACATGCTCTTTTATCACTACAGATTACTTTTAGTTGTAAAGTTGACGATTTTTTCAATTGATATCCAATTCGTCATATGGCCATTATAGCCTTGAACGCACCAACTCAAAATACTTTTACTGGATTCACTTGCTATTTTTTTTTTTCTTCTTCTCATTTTTGTTTGTTAATGATGCCATGATTATATACCACAGTACTACTCGACATTAAACAGAATTATTTATTTGTCCGTGGACTCTTTTTATTTTTCTCTTCATGTTTATATTTCTTTGTGGAATTTTTTTTTTTTTTTTTTTTAAATCTTGTATTTATTTGCACTGTTTTTCTTTTCTTGTACAGGTCAACCATTACATTAGACTCCATTATTTACTTGTCCTATGCTATAGAATGATTATATTTTCAAAAATATAATTTATTTTTATGCTTCATATTATTTTAATATTGTGAACATATTTTATGAGAAAGAAAAAAATTCAAGTATTTTTCAAGATAGTTTATCATTAGAAATAAGTAAAGCTCATTGAGCTTGATACTTTTTTATATATATCTTTATTTTTTGTCCTCCGAATATGCTGACGTGGTAAGTACTTAGAGATGCTATGCTTGCAGTCTAATGAGCAAAACTATATATATATATATATATATATATATATATATATATATATCCAATATCAATTATGATTTACTGTTGTATTGACCAGTTGACAGATTTTGGGCTATCTAAAGTTGGTCTAATCAACAGCACTGACGATTTATCTGGCCCTGCGGTCAGTGAAACATCCCTAATGGAAGAAGATGAGCCACAATTGTCTGCATCCGAGCATCAGCAGGAAAGGCGTAAACAACGCTCTGCTGTTGGTACACCAGACTATTTGGCACCCGAGATTCTTCTAGGAACTGGGCATGGTTTGTAATTGTTCCTTTTTATTATAATTTTAAATAAATTAGAGAAATGCACTATACAATGTTAATGGAAAATAATAATCCGTTCCATATACTCAAATGAAGTCACAAGACTTGGCAAAATCATAACTGGTTCCTCACTCAAACAGTAGAATCATGACTAATATAGGTGATAATTGTGGGACCAGTACAACAATCCACCGGTACAGAATTTCCCTCCTGTTTTTCATCATTTGTCTCTGGTTTCCTCCTAGTAGCCTAGCATTTATGTTGATGTTAAAATCAATCATAAAATAAGTTTCAGGATATAAATCATCGAATGGCTGATAACGATGTCCCTGATAAAAATGACAGGTTCAATTAAAGTGCTGCATACAGTTGTATGATATATGTAGTTATGTCTGGATCATCTTTTTGATCGTGTTGGTTATTAAAAAACTTTATGACATGAACTGGAAACATATTGCTGTCAAAATCGTTCTATGTTTCCCTTAGACCTGGCTTTACCTTTTTGATTTGAGTATTCTGCATTTTCAGGATATACCGCCGATTGGTGGTCTGTGGGTATTATTCTATTTGAGTTGATTGTTGGAATTCCACCGTTCAATGCAGATCATCCTCAGGTTGTACATTGTTCAATAATTTTGCATTGTCTCTTATTTACGATTCTTTACCAGAACGACTTGAATGGGGGATTTTATTCCTTGGTGTTTGCTGAATAGTTAAAGATCCTTGACGTGTGACTTACGTTTTCAATTCATGGTTTTGGATCTTATCATCTGGTCCATATGGGATTTCACCTTAATTTAGTGATTTTTATGATAGTGAGATAAATTAAAAGAATGCAGTTCTCAAATTTGTTTGAAAATTCTGTAAACACGTTTAGATTCCTGCAAAGAATTGTCTTTCAGTCCTTGTTGAATTGTGAACTAGTGCAGCGTGTCTATAGAAAATATTAAACAAATTAAAAAGTATTGCATTATACGTCCCAACTACTTATACTTGAAAGACTCTACTTCTATTTATAGTTAACATTCATAGTAAAAAAGGAAAGTTACCGAACAAAGAAAAGTGAAAATTACCTAATTTAAAAATTTAGTTCATTCGGCTGGTTCTCTCTTTTGCTTTTTCAGGCCCACTCTGTTAGGTATTCTATTTTTGGCACAAATTATTGCATGATAAATTTCTGAACTCTGAAGCGTGCAATACATAATCACTTAAAAGATTTAATTGTTGCAAGTTGCGTGTTACACCTGCTATTTAGTGCATGTGTAAATTTAAGGATACTTGCCACTAATAATCCCATGAATAGAATTCTTGAAATCCTATGCGGTCAAGACAATTGTGAAATTCTTATGGGTTAATGTTATCTATCATCTATATTGTTTGGTAAATTTATCATCTAGTGCCTTCTTTGGTGGTTCTCTTATAATTTATCAAAACAATATACCTTCTATTGTTTTATTCCTTATAATTTCTATTTTCTTTCAGAAAATTTTTGATAATATTCTCAACCGCAATATTCCTTGGCCTCGGGTCCCTGAAGAAATGAGTCTCGAAGCACATGATCTGATTGATCAGTAAGAAAAATGTTAATTTATAGTTATGATGATTAGTTGTGGCCAAGTCTTAAATCCTGGCTATCTTAATGACTTACTGCCTTTGTTTTTTCCATACACAAATTTTAAAAACGTTCTACACATTTTTTTATATGAATGTGGAAGTACTGTGAATTCTATGTCATTTTATAATTCCTTATCGATTCTCAGATTACTGACAGAAGATCCCAATCAGAGACTCGGAGCTAGAGGAGCCTCAGAGGTTATTTTAGTTCCTCACATTATTTCAGATGGCCTTGTATTTTAATTACACGTTCTATTGATAATAGATCAAAGTATAAAATTTACTGTACAGGTGAAACAGCATTCATTTTTCAGAGATATTAGCTGGGATACACTTGCTAGACAGAAGGTTAAGACTCTCTCCCACAATTCGATGTGCTCTTATGTGCAGAAAATATTTCCTTTTCCTATTTCAATTGGTATTATTGTATATTGTGTGTTTGGCTAAAGCTTAAAAAGTTCACTATTAGTAAATAAGTATGTTTTATAATAATTTTTTAATTGGTCCAAACTCAAAATTAACAATAAGCAGGTTACTTATTTTTTAGAGTAAGATTTACTTTCAAACTAAGTAGCTTTGAGAAAATAGCACATTCAAACATGTTTTAAAAAAAAAAAAAGGTTACTTGAAATTATGCCAATCAATTAGTGATGCCTTGTAATTCTTCTACATCTCCCAGGCTGCATTCATCCCTGCCTCTGAGAGTCCACTGGATACAAGTTACTTCACAAGCCGTTTCTCTTGGAATACTGCGGACGAAAAAGTTTATGCAGCTAGTGAATTTGATGACTCTAGTGGCAATGATAGCTTAAGTGGTAGCAGTAGTTACCTAAGCAATCGACATGATGAACTGGTGCTGTACTTTTTTACTAATTGAACTTGAATGTTATATATCTTACCCTTTTATCATAATAATTTACCTTCTTTTGGATAGGATGACAAACATGGAGAGGAATACGAGGATCCTGCAGAATTTGACTCAGGCTCTGCTATCGATTATTCCTTTAGCAATTTTTCGTTTAAGGTAATCTTTTGCATGGTGGGTGCTCATTTGTGTAAATGATTCATACCAATACCCGGTTACAATAAATACTCCATATTCTTTAAATTTGTAAACAATTACCTTTTGTATACATTGTATTTATCTCTTTTCATGGTAAATTCTCATTAGCTATACTGTCTGAATTTTTCTCTGTTTATTTGACAGAATCTCTCCCAGCTCGCATCAATAAATTACGATTTGCTTACAAAAGGTTGGAAAGACGATTCACCAACCAATTCAAATGCATAATTACGGAACTTCTGGTGGATTTGAACGCAAAAAGGGGCTAGTTTCCATCCTCTTTGTATACCCTGTAAATGTATTGTCTTCTTCTCATTGAATTTATGTGCTGAAAAGATATACAATCCATGACTGAAAATATCTGTATGGTTCTGTTGCAGATTTAGAAGCTGCTGCTTAAAGACTTGTGAAATGTAGTGGGGATGTGGTTTCTTTATAAAGGCTTGTACCGTGGAGTTTCAAGGATAGGGTCGAGTCTTGTCATTTGGTCTGAGGATGTTTATGGATTATTTTGTGCGTAAACTTAGAGTTGATGGTCCCGGCCTTGATGTTGTACTTGTTTTATCCCAAACTGTAATGGGAACACATCCCTTTTTTGATATATATATATATAAATCATTTATGTTGGATTTCCTTGATGTATTTATTTCAACATTGGTAGGTTAGACTGGACAAACTATTTTATTTTCCCATCAGTTTGATTATTTGGTGGACGCGGGTCCTCCATTTTTTTATTTTGTTTTCTCTGTCGTAATTGTTACAGGGAATGAAACATAACAATAAAAACTTGTGAAAGTTGTGTTGGAGATATTATACCGATAAT
>CAIGRN010090698.1:0-10606 GCA_903798345.1 Fraxinus anomala | reverse complement strand
ATTAAGATCAAATCTTAATTAAATATCGAATTAGAGTCCAACTTTAATTCCACAATTATAGGGTGGATTTATTTAATTAAAATCAAAATTTAATTAAATATCAAATTAGAGTTCAACTCTAATTTCAAAGTTTTAAAGTGAGACAATTTAATTAAAATCAAATTCTAATTAAATATCAAATTAGAGTCCAACCCTAATTTCAAAACTTAATGCAGTTGAATTTAATTAAAATTAAATTTTAATTAAATAAAAAAATTTGAGTCCAATTTAAATTCCAAGATATTAGTGTGAACTTATTTAATTAGAATCAAATTTTAATTAAAAATACCAAACTAGAGTCCAATTCTAATNTGAGTCCAATTTAAATTCCAAGATCTTAGTGTGAACTTATTTAATTAGAATCAAATTTTAATTAAAAATACCAAACTAGAGTCCAATTCTAATTTCAAGAAATTTTTTAAGGTGAGACAATTTAATTAAAATCAAATTTAAATTAAATGCCAAATTATAGTCCAACTCTAATTTCAAGAATATATTAGAGTGAGATAATTTAATTAATATCAAAATTTAATTAAATACTAAATTAGAGTCCAACTTTAATTTAAATTGAATTAACATTTTAATTTTGGGTAAAAATCCTAAATAAAATAAAATTCAATTTAGGGTCAAAGTTTAATATTTAAGTTAAAATCTAATTTTAACGAAAATATAAAAAGTCATTAATTTTAAATAAAATTTTAATTTGGAACAAATTTAAAATTTGGGTCAAACCCTTTCGAAATTTAAAATTTGAAATTCATTAATAATTAAATTCAAAACTATTTTGAAATTGTATTTTGACCCCAATTTTAAATCTAAAATAAGTCCTTCAATTTAAAAAATTGCGTGACAGGCCCTTTGTTATAAAATGGCAACTTGACCCCTCTTAACATAATTGCAGGAGGGGCCTGCAATTTCACAAATTGCATTAGAGGCCCTAGCCTCTACCATACCCTTTCACCCTTGATTGAAAACCTAACACTTGGCGGTGCTGGTCGGCAGGAGCCGCCGTACCCCAGCAGTAACATCTCGCCACCTATAGTAGTGTTGCTGCCCATAGCAGTGCTTTCGCGTTGCTTTGACATAGCCGCGCTTGCGCTATCGCAGACGCTGCTGTAAAGCACGGCACAACACACTTCACAAGTGCGCTGTTGCCCTCTACTGCAGCGACGACGACGACCCTCGCCGTTGACCCCTTTTTTTTCTTCCACCCAAAATATGTTTTCTTTTCAAAAACAGATTTCTGAAGTTACAAACAATTTTCAATATTACTAGATTCAAGAATAACATGAATAGTCAACTTTAATTTGATGGTTCTATGATGTAAAACAATTTCTAGCAAGTACAAAGTAAGCTCTAATATCACTGTTGGAAATTCACTTAGCATGTACAGTGGAAAACAATTAACCGGGACTTTTATTTTCATCCCTCTACTTCAGTTTCTTGAATGGTTTACATGTATATTGAATTATTTTCATATATATATAATTTTTACATTTTAGTGCCTTTACATGTAAAATGAATATTTTTTAATATTATTTAATTGAATATTAATAAATGACCTCGCTCTCACGATATTGATTGTCGACGGTCAATGATAAACATTCGCCCGGGCTAAACTTTTGTGCTAGATCCGTCACTGCTAGTAACTATGGTACAAAGTTCAAATAGGTACAAATAGGATTGAAGTCTGTTGATTGAATGGTGTAAGTTTCATTTGATAATTTATTTAAATCACAAGAGAGCACTAAGATTTCAAAATTAAAGTTTGCAAAAAGGATAAAATTCCATATTGANAACTATGGTACAAAGTTCAAATAGGTACAAATAGGATTGAAGTCTGTTGATTGAATGGTGTAAGTTTCATTTGATAATTTATTTAAATCACAAGAGAGCACTAAGATTTCAAAATTAAAGTTCGCAAAAAGGATAAAATTCCATATTGAAGAACAATAAAGATGTGGTCTATTATAAAGATGTGATCTATACCTCAAGACTAATAGATATTTGTTTTTTGAATTCATAGTTGTTGATAAAATTTATAGGTTAACATGATCATAAATTCAAGATATTGTCTTAATTTCACAAGTACATAAAAGTACTCAATCTTACACTAATGCCAATACGTCTACAAGTGCAGAAAATTTTGATAGAAAATTTTGACAGACAAAACGTGGCGGGAATTGATTGAAAGATGGAAAGAATCATCAGCGGTCACGTCAGCATTGATGAGAATTTTGTCAACTTTTTCCATACGTTATGGGTCCATAGATTGTGTATTTCCAAAAGGTTGACAGGTGCCTCCCTAACACTTGTTACAAGTGGCATGTTCCATTTTAATTTAGGACAATTCCATTTGCACAATGGAGGATGACAATAGAGGTTTACAACCTCTCACATGCGTGCGAGCCCACGTGATAAAAAAGTTCCCAAAAAAAAGTGGTCCCCTTATTGTGAATGTTGATAATCCTTCATTGTACATGTAGCATGGTTGTTTAATTTAAACTTTGCGAAACCTACGCTAGATGAAACTATTTATTTGCAATAATATAGTCATAACAGGTCAGCCAAATATGTTATACTTTCACTTCAATAAAAATTTAATTAAATTATTTTACTGATTTTAAATTCACAAAATTATTGTGATGATTTTTACTAATCTATCGATGACCCCGATCTATGCGTAGAGTCAGAACACTCGTAAAATGCAATGCAAGTTTGAAGTTGATTATTATTATTATTGTTGTTGTTGTTGTTCGTCGTCATCGTCTACATTGCCGAATCCAAGCCAATGAATTAATTTGAAGTGAAATTTGATAATTATTATTTTTTATTTTGTTTTTTTTTTCGATTTCACTTTTACCCTTAATTAAAAGAGGCCCGAATCCAAGTCATTGACTTGTCAATTTTAATTATACGTAATTATCAAAAATTGATATTTTATTTATTTTGCAAGTTGTCGTTTAGCTAATTAAAATAAATTGCCAGGCTGTATTGGGATTTGTGATTACAGTCTTCTTTTTTCCAGCACATTTCATTTTTATTCATTGAATGTTTGAGCCACATTCTTTTTATCATCTCATTATCATTCTTATACTCATTTTTCAACCACATATTCCCCATCACATCAATATTAAAAATACATTCTTATTCCCAAAATGTGCACCAAACAGGGGCTATCCTATGTTTGACATCCTTAAAATTTTAAAATATATTGTTTTGAATAATATTTTTTTGGAGATGTATGGTTAAAAATAGGATTTTTTTTTTGTTTACATGTAGAAATTTTTATTGTGTGAATGTATTGTTGAAAATGAGTACAAGGAATAAATTAAATTAAAGTAAAGGATGTCAAACAGGGGCTTCGATTGCTGAATTTAAATTTTTCTCAACACAATAACTTAACTTTCATTTTTCTTTTAACATTGGCAAATCTCTTAACTTAGATTACTAAATATGGTCATGACTAAAGATAGCCAAAGACAGGCTATGAATAATGCTATATGTATATCAATCATGACAACTTGATTGACGTTCTTACATATGTGGAGGAAGTATATGCAATGATGTGATAGGTGTGTTCAAAATTAAGAGTGTAAATGTTGTCACGTAGGAGAGTATAAAAAAATTGTAAAGGAGAGTGTAAATGTAGCAAGGTTGGACATGCTATAGCAATCTTGGGTCAACAAGTTGTCATTGTACAAAAGTATAAAATGATGCTTGTACCATTTGAGACGTGTGTCGTTGTACTAGAAGAGTAGTAAATAGTTGGTTATGTGCTTGTAACATAATATTTTTTATTTATGCATGGTGTAGAAATGATGCTTAATGCTTGTACAACATAAATTATATGGACGAGACAATTGGTTAATTGAAAGATAAAAGATATATCATCTGCAACTTCACACTATCACTATGTGTTTACTCATTGGATGTTGTTATCCTTTAAGGTGAATTGGGAAGAGAACCAAAAGAAGAAATAAAATCAAGAACTTTTAACTTTCTATTAAAATCATAAATGAGGAAAATTATTAAATTTTTTTCGACATAATAAATATCAATGACTTATTATTTTAAAATAATGTGTGCTTAATAAAATATTAAACAATTAAATTTCATGTTAACTTTAATTACAAAGGCGAATTCAACATTTAAATATGATAGTACTGAGTATGTGTCACCACAAGTAGTCATCTCGAATCATCTTGCTTTCATCATTTGAAATGGAGAAAGAAAATGTGGAATGAGCTAACACTTAGTAAGCAAACCCCATGCATATGATGCATGATTATGAATTACTTTAAAATAAAAGCAATTCTTAATGTGTATTCCCATTTCTTTCATTTCTTCAAAAACCTTAATAATGATATCGTAAGCTCACTTGGTGTATCACCTATCCAATCACAATGCAGTGGGCGATTATTATTTGAAACTTGATTCGTCCTACCAATTGTACTGCAAAGCGGTTAACATTAACATTGTTATTGAATATTGGTCGGGTGCGTCGGTCCCTCAAGCCCCATTTCCCACATATTTTATGATATAGACATACACCTCGTAATAAAAACATTTGTGATACATATCTTTTTGAATTAGTCCTTGACACTTGAAAACTTTTTATTCATTGAAATTTCATGTATGCTTGTCAATGCATTGGCATGTATGAATATGTGATGAGAAGCAATTATGACAGAAAACGTAATGATCAAATATCATGTTCACATAATGGCAATTTAAATAACATGTTTATACATTTAACTATATAACGTGCGCATGAAAATAAGGGAAGGTTTACTTACTTGGAATGCTTAACAATATACTTTTTAGATACCAAGTGGAGATGTCCCTATCCGTCAACAAGATCAATATGCCAAGAATCCTAAGCTAGTACGACTTATTTAGGAATTTCAACATACTCAAGTCTTTATTTATTAATATCTATTTTGAATAACTAGAAAGAAACATCAAGATATATAAATTTAAAGGTATACAAGAGAAAGTACACGAATTAATTACAGTAAGCAACCTTTTTACTTGGTTTCCATTCTCACTCTCTGGGAACACATTAAGCATTAAAAGTAAAGCTTCTGTTTATGCAATAAACAACACTATTCGATTTTAGGAATAAAGGTGAACAAAGTGATATATCAAATCCCAATTTCCATAAAACTAAAGGTTGAACCATTTGTAATTGGAGGTGCAGTATACATACTGCACAAATGTTTAAAATCCCATTTTAGAAACAATTTTGCACAAAGAAAAGTCATACAGCCAATTATATTGCCTAAAGATTTCATTTTATCGGCAATAACTTACGACAATTTCCTATTTGTAAGATTCCAATCCAACTCCATTTAACTCACTAATTAACAACATATATATTGAATAGTCGAAGTGCATTTAGGGACATAAATGCCATTCACATATTTGGACATGAAAATTTGGTACGATAAAAGCTAAAAGTTTTCATTACATTATTTATATATTAATATCATCAAATACACTACAACAAATATGTATCAATAATAGTGTGTGTAAAAATTCTTAGAACATCTCTAAAAGACTCTTTAAATATGAAATGCGTTCTATTTTAAACGATCAATTTTTAAAATCACGTTTCAAGAGGTTTTTAAATTAATATTTTACTTGGAGTGCCAAACTCACTCTTTATAATTAAATGAATTCAAAGTTTTTAATTTTCAATGTAGGAAAATAATAAAATAATCTAAATAAAAGCTAGTTAAAATAAATTATAATATATAACTTATTGCAATGAATAGTTTCCGATGGTGAAGAAGCAGATACGTTTGACATCAGAGAAGTGCTGGCAATTTATAAAGGTCTGGTGAGGTAAAATCTTGATTCTTGTACCTAATAACGTTTAATTTGGTATGCTTTATATGAATTAATTTATGAGATCCCTATTTTATTCCTGTTAACTTATTTACTTTTAAATTGGATCCATATGCTTACTAAATTTCCAATTATGCTGTTTAATTATAATTTTTCAAATTAAATAATCCAAAAATAAACTTATCAAGAAAGATAATATTATAAATCGAATTTCACCCAAATACAAATCTGGCCATAAGTCCAACATGAAACAAATATATCATATAATTTAATCTAAATATAATAAAATTGTAAATATATTAAACTTAAATTAGTAGGTACATAGATCATCTTGGATGTCTAAGGCACATTCCACTGTAAAATATATAATTAGTCACGTAGAAGATAATTTTAATAATAAACAATAAACGCAACCTTAATAAAATTAATCTAGATAGAGGTGATAATACATGAAAAGTACGTGGCGTCACAGTATTAAACTTCATCAAGAGCTTTAAACTCAACCATCATTTAAGTTACAACCAGCATTATATAATTAAGATACAATTCTTGCAAAATTTATTATCTTAAAACTATCAACTTATCGAGTGAGTTGTTATCCTTTGAACCCATGGTCATTATATTAGTAATGACAGGTAGGATTGTCGTCATTGGTGGATCTTTTTAGTTTAGGAGTTTCATCTTACTTGACGTAGATATTACTAAATATCTATTAAGAAGTGTAGTTAATGGATCCGCTAGATTCTCATTTGATTTAATGTATTTAGAGAACTTATTCTACTCTTGATTAATTTTCTTACGTAGTCATGTCTTAAACTCATATGTCTAGATTTTCTGTTTTATAACTCATTTTATGCTTTTTCTAATGTGCCATGACTGTCACACATGATATATGTTGAAGATATATTCTTTGGTTCTAAAGATATCTCATATTGAAGATTTTTAAATCACTCAACTTCGTTCCCGGTGTCGGTTAATGCCACGAATTTGAATTCCATGATTGATTGTGTTATCCATTTTTGTTTATAAGATTTCCAAGGTACTGCACCTCTTCCAAGAGGGAATACCCAACTTGACGTAGATTCACTTTCAAAAGGGCTAGAACTAGCATTAGTAAATCCTTCTAATATAGCTGAAAATTTGGAATATTATGGTCCTATTTAAGTAACCAAGAACTCTCTGAGTGGCATTCCAATGCTCCTTGCTTGGATTACTTGTAAACCTATTAAGTTTACTAATTACGAATGTTATGTCTAGTCTTGTACGTTGAACTACATATATTAGACTCTCTATAGCACTTGAATACTCAATTTGTGCAATAGCTATTCTATTATTTGTTATAAATTTAGAACTTCGATAGTACCAAATTTTTTTATATTAAAGTGCTTGAACTTATTTATCACATTCTCTATATAACGTGATTGATTCAAAAAATAATCTCCACTAGTTTTTGCAACTTCGAAATCTAATATGGTATCCACTTGTCCAAGATCCTTCATCTTGAATGTAGAAGACAGAAACCTCTTCGTTTCTTTTATTCCATCCATGTGATTGCTTAAAATCAACATGTCATCGACATACAAGGAAATAAATATAGCATAATTATCACATAAATTGGAATATAAGCATTTATCTATACTATTACGTAAGAAACCAAATGAAATAATCTATAAGCCAAATTTCTCATACCATATCTTTGGTGCTTGTTTTAAACCATATAATGGTTTTACTAACTTTCACAGTTTATGTTTATTTCTGGGTAGAACGTTCGGGTTGTTCCATATAAACCTCCTAATCGAGATCACCATTTAAGAATGTCGTCTTGACATTCATTTGATGAACATGCAAGTTATATATGGATGCTAATGCGAATATTATCTTAATTGATGATTCTACCTATCGGTGCATATATATAAAAATAATTCATTCCTTCCTTTTGTCGATCACCTTTAGCTACTAATATAGTATTAAAGGTATTAAGAGAACCGTCTACATTATATTTTCTCCTAAACACCCATTCACAACCGATAGATTTAGACCCGAGTGATAAATCAACAAGTTCTCATGTATTATATGATACAAGTGAATCCATTTCATCTTCAATTCCAAAAGATACTATCACAAGAAATCATAGCTTATTTATAAGTTTCATCTTGAATGTAGAAGATATAAACCTCTTCGTTTCTTTTATTCCATCCATGTGATTGCTTAAAATCAACACGTCATCGACATACAAGGAAATAAATATAGCATAATTATCACATAAATTGGAATATAAGCATTTATCTATACTATTATGTAAGAAACCAAATGAAATAATCTATAAGCCAAATTTCTCATGCTATATCTTTGGTGCTTGTTTTAAACCATATAATGTTTTTACTAACTTTCACACTTTATGTTTATTTCTGGGTAGAATGTTCGGGTTGTTCCATATAAACCTCCTAATCGAGATCACCATTTAAGAATGTCGTCTTGACATTCATTTGATGAACATGCAAGTTATATATGGATGCTAATGCGAATATTATCTTAATTGATGTTATTCTAGCTATCGGTGCATATATATATATATATAAATAATTTATTCCTTCCTTTTGTCGATCACCTTTAGCTACTAATATAGTATTAAAGGTATTAAGAGAACCGTCTACATTATATTCTCTCCTAAACATCCATTCACAACCGATAGATTTAGACCCGAGTGATCAACAAGTTCTCATGTATTGTATGATACAAGTGAATCCATTTCATCTTCAATTGCATTTTTCCAAAAGATACTATCACAAGAAATCATAGCTTATTTATAAGTTTTAGGATTGGTTTTCTCTCACAGGTTCTAACAACATTCTTATCATTTGCCTCTACTAGGTAAAGTGGAATAAATTGAGAATCATTTTTGATTCTTCAAGATTCACTAGATTCATCAACTTTTTTAGTAAATGTTTCCTCTGATGTTCCACTAGAACAAGGAATCTCTTTATGAGTTTTCCTTAATTCATTATCAAAAGATAGTGAATTCTCGAAGAACTTTACGTCATTGATTCAATTATCACACTGGCCTACAAATTTAGTAGTTTATATGATTTACTATTAATAGCATATCCAACAAAGACACTTTTGATGCCTCTTGGACCAAACATGATCCTTTTTGGGTTTGTATTCTTACAATAAACAAGACACCTCATATTTTAAAATATCCAATGGTTCTCTTCTTTTCCATAATTTATAAGGAGAAAACTTTATAAAGTTTGTAAAAATCCTATTTAATATTCTACATGCACTCAACAATGCTTCACCCTACCGTTTAAATGGTAACTTAGCATAAATTAACATAGCATTTAGTTCATATATGTCCGAATGAATATGTTCTAAAATGTGTGAAATCCTATTTACATTTTGATTAGGATTTTTTACCATTTTAGATTCTATACATGTTTTACATTTATAGGCATCATTCACTTTATATGAAATCATGTCACATTTTAACATTCTTTTTTCGAACTAGCACCTATGTAATCTAATCTAGCCTTCCATGATGTGCAAGAGACAATCAAGTAAACAAAATCAACTTTATTACTATTGATATTGCCAATAGTACACAATTTGATCATTCCTTTACTAGAAATAGCCTTTTTCCAACAAATTTTTCATTTCTGGATAGTAAAAGTTTTTCGAATTCATAAACATCTTTTATGCTCCATTTTTTCAAGAGACCTTCGCTAACTAAGTTCCTATCTTTATCAATAGAGTTCACTTTGTCCTCTTTCTTGTTTTATTTTTGATGTCAGCATTCCTTTGCAACATGTCCTGGTTTTCCACACACAAAACAATTTCTCTTAGACTTCTTATTAAACGTTTTTGTAATCCTTGTTAGAAGATTTCCTCTTGTTTGATTTGCTGAATGGATCGGTCTTTTCCACGACACTGACCTTTGAAGTACTTTCATAAGAGTTTTTACTTTTATTTCTTGTCCTTGATTCTTGCTCAATTCGAAGATTTTTCTGAATTTGTTCCAAAGAATAATCTTCAGAACTATGAACTATCTTCTTTTGATATCTTTTCTAAGTCTTCGGAAGTTTAGCAATAATTTCACCCACTTGGAAGGATTCTGAAAGTTCTATCTTGACCACTTTTAGCTTGTTGACAAGAACATGTAATTCATACGCTTGGAGAAGAAGGGAAATATTCTCAAGTAACATAAAATTAAAATATCTTGATATCAGAAAGTTTTTTGTACCTTCTTCTTCAGCTTTGTGTTTGTTCTCCCAATCATTTATAATCTCTTTCGTCGAAGTTGTGTTGGTGTAAAGTCATACAATTGGTTAGATAGTGCATTGAGTATGTCACTATGGCAAATTAATTCATCTTCTTAGAGCTTTTGCCTTTCCTCTCTTACCGCGTCAGTATCTTCATCCATTGGTTCCGAAAGTGGTTCCAAATCTGGATCAAGTACGTAAAAGATCTTCAACGCTATGAGAAGGAATCTCAACTTGTCTTGCCACCGAGTGAAATTTGTTCCTCAAATCGATCCAGCCAAAGTATCGTTTGGGATTATTGGTGAATATTATCATTCAAGTGAAATGTAGAAATAACGAAAAGTAGAAGTAAAATCAAGAACACCAAAAAAACTTAGAAAAAAAAGGTTAAAATACATGATCGTTGTCCACAAAGGATATTTGTTCCCTATAGGATTAATTTTGATGCTCAAAGG
>CAIGRN010090691.1:0-13520 GCA_903798345.1 Fraxinus anomala | reverse complement strand
AAACCTGCGATCCGTGAAACATAGTTTGGTCAGATCAGATGCAGTCTCTGCTACTTTTCCTTCGCATAATAATTGAACATTGGAAATCATTATGTAACATACTCGTTCTCCTCTAAAATCTTACCTATTTTACCTTGTAGCCAAACCCTTGGCCCTGGCATGTAGGACAATTTTATAAACTATACAACTATATGCACTGCAGATAGACCAAAGAATAATAGAAAAGGTAGAATGACAATTTCCCAGGCTTAACACATCAATCAGAACGTCTACGGAAAATGTAACGAGAATCAGATTCTTCCTTTAATTTCTTTGCCTTTTTGTCTAATTGTACAAAGGAATACAAAAAGGAAAAAATAAAATAAAATTATGGGCTAGAATTTATTTCCATGTAGAACTGAAATATGGAAAATCTAACTCTGTAACATACAAACAGACCTATAGTAAAAGGACGTTTCTAACAAAGCCAAATATCTGTACATTCTTGTGAAAAAGATTCTTATCTTTTTAGACATGGACAAGACAATGACGGCGCCATGTTTCATAAGAAGTTCAATTAACTATGGGTGCACCTTGCTCAGCAGGTTGGTGGGGCGGGACCATGGCTGCAGCAGCACCATGTCTCCGTTGTCGCTCACGAAGGTAAAGGACAGTTAGTAGGCAGACGAAGAGTGTGAGAATTGTTGCATTTCCTTCCTCCATAATAACATTTTCCACCCATGCCTCCACTTTTGGGTAAAAGTCAGGAAGTGAATCGATTACATGAACCTTCAAAACACAAAGTAACCTAATTTTCAGTTCACATATCAATCAGGCAAGTAAAAAATGACAAATATCAAATATGTCATCATTTGCTTAATTTTTCTCCCAACATAATTGGAATGGGCGAAAAAAAATACAAAAACTAATTTGGAGGAAATGAAATTTCTAACAGTGTTACTAGAAGATCAAACAGGAAAAGAGCTTAACGGGAGGACAACAAAGAAAAACTCACCAGGAAACCATCGGCATAGTTCTTCCGCACCCACAAGCTTGCAAGGGCTAGTGTTACAGGCAACTTTGCTGCAGGATCAACTTCTAAGGCTTGATCATAGTAACGCTTGGCAAGGTGAAGATCAAATGGTAGCCCTTCTCCGTGCTCGTGCATGTACCCCAGGTTGAACATAGCTTGAGCATTGGCCTGAGATTTGGCATGCATATAAGCCTCTGCTGCACGATCATAATCTCGTTCCGTACCCTGCATAACAGAGACAAGGGTAAACAAATCAGCACAAAAGAAAAATGTTTGAAACCAACAGTCTAGGACAGTTATTTAGCATCACAACCACGAATTAGGCACAAGTGACTTACAAAACTTGTATCGAAGATATTTCTAACTTGTTGATTATTATGATACATGAACATACCCGACCATAGTAATATGCATCCCCTATCAGCAAAGCAGCATGTTCATTGCCCTGCTCAGAAGCTTGCCACCACAAGTCATGAGCACGCTTGTGCCTTTCTGCATCTGTGCAGATTCCAGACTCTCCCATGCACACACAGCGTTCCCCGTATTTGTCCAGGATCCAAGCAGCATTACTTTGTGCAATCTCATACCCCATCTCTGCCAGCCTCGAATACAAAAGGAATGACTTGCTGACATCACCTTTCAGATATGATTCTAGTGCCCATCTAGACAAGGAACTCCATGGTCCACGCTCTGCAACTAATTTATATAATGCAGTTGCCTAAACAGAGGCAGACATGGTGATCACTTTATGAACAAATTGGTTTTAAAGCCCTTAGATTGTCTAAAGCAAAACAGAAAGGCAGATAGTGAACACCCCAAAGAAATGCGAGGGGGAGAGGAGGACACGTAACTTCATGTCCAAGTTCTGCAACTACTTCATAAATGTGGTTTGATTAAGTAGGTGTGTACAATGCACGATGCAATTAATTTCAGGGTAAATTTCACTCTGGGTCCCAACTTTTCCATTCAGTGGCAACTTCGTCTCCATTCAATTTTTATTCCTCCTCCCATCCCCAACCTTTCATTTATTAGCAGAATCATTTCTACTACCAGTTTCCATCAAAAAGTTCTGGTTAAGTAATGTATAAAACAATCTTATCCTTCAACTTTAAATAAACAATAAATATATACCAAAAAAAAAAAAAAATTAAGTTAAAAATACTGGTCTTCTTCTCCTGTGACCCACCCCCCAACCCCCACCCACCTGCAAAACCCAAACTGCCATCACGCCATTGGCACCGCCACCACCCATGAAACCGCTGACCACTACTAACACCCAAAATCGCCACCAACAGTAAATGGCGGAAAATTTGCCAACAGTGCCAACAAGTTCTTAAAAAAATTATTTTCTGTAAACTCTCCTCTTTCTATCATAAGCGCTCCACATATTTCTCCAATTTATTCATTGAAGTCTGGCTAACAACGTAAAATGACCTGGTCCAAAAATTTTACTTTCAAAACCAAAATACTTTAATTTGTAATGATGAACCAGGTTTGTACTTCAAAACAAGCTTTCTGTACAAATTGCACTTTAATACACAAGAGAGCCAGATAACCTAAGATTCAGTGAAGCAAGAAACATGCGTTGATGTTGCTGAGGAGGGTGAAAATGAAATTGCATCAGTAAACAAATGACTAAAAAAAAAAAAAATTTTAATTCACTATTTGTGCCATCAATCTTTTCAAAAATTAAGTACTTCATTAGGCCAAAATGCTAGCAAGTGAAACTAATTGCAACTTATTCACTTTGGTAATACTTAATAGTACTGTAGTATTCAAAATGCTTTTAGGAACCCAGAAGAAATAAATATGCTTAATAACTTCAATCTATAAAATGTTTCAGATGCATTAACACAGAGAGATATCTTCTAAAACTTAAAGAAAGGAAAATGCCAGCCATTCTCAACATGATCTGAGTATCAATCTGACAGGAACACTGCATGAACAGAGCAAATTGAAGCTAGACCCAAATGAACCATGGAGGAACACCATAGTATTGCGTATAAACTCAAAGCATTACTTTTACCCATTCCAAAAAGAACTTTATGCAGTAATTTGAAAGTATCATTGCAATACTTCAAAGTTTTTACTTTTCCCCTCCATATAGTTTGAAGTAAAAACTTTGAACCAGGTCATTTTATGTTGTTATCTGGGGAGAAGGCAAACACTGATGAATAAATTGGGGAAATATACAGGGATCTTATGCAGAAATAGGATAATTTACATAAAATATTTTTTTTTTAATGTTGGCGTTGTAGACGATTCTTTGACCTATTTATAGGTGGCGGTGATTTAGGGGGTTAGTGGTGGATTGGTGGCAATTGGAGGTTTCATGGGTAGTTGCCATAGGCAGTGGCGGTGCAAATGGCGTGATGAGCCAAATGAGCATTTTAACCTAACCGAACCTCCCGAACCGAAAACAACTTGAAATTGTCAATTATGGTTCCGTTCCAAAAATAACATGCAATCAAACTCAAAGTGCAATGCGTGGTTCCGGTTCTTGAAATACCCAGATCGAACCCGACACCCACCCCCATATTTTGTTGTCAATACCTCTATTATATTTATTAATTTTAACAAAACAAAAAAAATAAGGCAAGCAATCAGATAAAGTTATTAAAAAATGAGTATCCTAACTTTTAAAGGATAACTGTGCAAGGTTTGATAAAATCATTTAAAGTTTATGAGTAAATAAGATGAATTGTACCTTCATATATTGTTTCTTATTGTTTTTACTTTTAAATTGCTATGGTGGAACAGAAGCATACGCTTCCATTTCGGTTCCATTAGTTACATGGAACTGAATGGTTCCATTTCTTAAAATACTTGGACCGAACCATCCGATGTCTATCCCTAAGTGATCGAAGTTTGGATTTGGCGGGTTGGTGGGGGGTGGTCACTTGAGGAAGAATGGTATTTTTAACTTTTAATTTTTTACTTTTTTGACTTTTCGATTTTTTTATTTTTATTTTTGTATATTTAAAGTTTAAGGGCAGGATTGTCTTTATATATCGCTTTAACAGAAATTTTTTACAGAAGTTGTTAGTATTGATGAATCTTGATAATAAATGAAAGGTGAGGCACAAGGAAGGATAAAAATTGAATGAGGAAGAAATTACCACAAAATGAAAAGGTTAGGACCCATAGAGAAATTTACCCTTAATTTTAACACGCTTCAATTTGTTGAAAACAGAAAAGTGAGATGCTGTAAGTAGGGGATGAGTACCCATGTCTCCAGAAAAAGGAGAGAGAAGAAGAAGATTCAAGTAGGAACTTCAACCAAATAAAATTGTAGGAGCAAGGGCACTAAAGTATTCTTTTCTGAGTTGTGCATACGTAGAGATGTACTTAAATATTTCAACCCAAAAATTTAAGGTTTCCGCAAAAAGAGACTTTATGCAAGAGAAAATGCAGACCGAATCAATATATAAAGTAGATATATAAAGAAACCCATGTCTAAGATGGTTTACCATGGGAAGATTCTTCTTGAGCCCCACACCTGTGTGGAACATCTTTGCCAATTGGTAGAATGCTTTCGGTTGACCTGCATTGGTAGCGAGTGCAAAATAATTGCATGCTACCTTTAAATCCCGCTTCACCCCAAGACCTTTGAGATACATTACCCCAAGGTTGTAAAACCCACCAGCTTCTTCATTTTCGGCAGCCTTCTCAAAGTATTCTTTTCCCTAAAACAGAAAAGTAAAAAGTAACTACTACATATGCAATATATTTCAGACTGAAATAGCCCAAAAGCACAGTTATGGAGGGTCAGACAATTGAAGTCCTGAAAAGTTAAAAATAAAAAACCAGGGGCCAAGAGAACGCTTCAAGGTGGAGGCAGAAAGGTCTATCACATTTAGAAAATAGTTGCATATTGTATGAATGAATGTCATGAATCCCCAAGGATGTCAAGGAAATTGCTATCTTGCTTCTGCTAAATGCTAGTCAAATCCTCCTATAATCTCCAGTGTGTATTCACGTGTGTCTCGCTAGGGAGTATCCAATTATGGTCTAGTGCTTTTGAAGAAATAATCTCAGATCTGGTCCCACTGGCAGACAGTGATATTAAATTTACATACAAAATTAAACACACGCATACATTCTCTCCCCGCCTCCGCTCGTATGCACAGTTCTTTCTTCCACCTCTCAACTTAGACTGATTCTTGGAATTTGGTAGTGGTTAAATCCTTAATGGAATTGGAACATCTTAATAATTGCAAGGATAATTGATGATTTGCACTCATGATATGATTTAATTCTTCTTTTTACGGAGCATTCATCGTCTAATATAGGCTCCATCCCCACCCCAAGAAAAAAAAGAAAGAAACAAAAATTCCTGGATGCACCACTTCTCAAATTCCAAACAATGAAAATCAAGATTCTTAAGCCAGAGAATGGAGAAGTTTAGAGAATAAATACTAAATAGTGCTTGCCCAGATTAAATGAAAAGAACTTGCATTATAAAAAAATGTTAAAGATAGAAAATGTGCATAAAAAAGAAGCATCACATAGTCACTAAAATAATAAAAGTCCCCCAATCTAAGTGCAACAACAGAAAAAGGGGATGAATAGTAAGGAAAAAACAATATATAGTTTAATACAAGCCCAAGAAGGGGAAAATGAAACTTTTACCTTGGTATAGTTCTTTTCCACTCCGTAGCCTTTTACATATAAATACCCCATTCCATTATAAGCAGAAATAAGCTGTTGGTTTGATGCAAGTGTAAGCCATTCTAGTGCCTTGGTGTAGTTCCTTTTAACCCCTACTCCCCTTGCATATATCTCTCCAAGAAGTTCCATTGACCTAGGTTCACCTTTCTCCTCAGCCTTTGAAAACCACCACAGCGCCTTGGCATGATTGCGTCTTACTCCCCTCAAACCAAAGTAGTAGAATAGTCCAATTTTATACATGGCTCCTGCATTCCCTTTCTGCGCCTGGTACTCCAGAATCTGGAAGTCTTCATCTTCCTCTCCTCTGG
Organism: Fraxinus anomala; assembly: GCA_903798345.1. Taxonomy (NCBI): domain Eukaryota; kingdom Viridiplantae; phylum Streptophyta; class Magnoliopsida; order Lamiales; family Oleaceae; genus Fraxinus; species Fraxinus anomala. Next base: position 7,529 of record CAIGRN010090691.1, on the reverse strand, counting down.
ACTTCCTCAGAGCTTCCTTATTCTCCTCTGCACCATTATGGATCCTTATTGGTTCAATCATAGGCGAGTCCTTTGAGATAATAAAACTATTCACAGCTACTTCTGCCAATTCAGCATACAGCTTAACTGCTTTATCATGCATCTGCACCAAATATAAATAAATCCTCACCCGAAGATATTGTTTAACTACAACATTCTTTTCACTGAAATTCTATATATTCAAATAAAATACAACTCCTCTCAACTAAAGCCTAGCCTCAAGAATATTTCAAAGTAAAGTTCTAGTAGAATGTTCAGTTATGCAAAAAAAGTAAGTTTTTTATTTGATATAAAGCCACTATTTCGGTATCAACGCTTTATGCTTTTTGCTAAGAAATGAAGAAAAACATGCATATGACAGATTAATGCATCTTCTGCAATAGGATCAAAAAACAAGTTATTTTGGTAGAGCATTATTTTTTGGTAGAGCATTATTTAATGAAGTTACAATATATTAGAAACTATATATGGAAACTAATGTCTTGAAATTTAAAGTTCGCTTTATTAAGCACGCTGCATGTGCCATAGAGCTCAGTCGACAATATAATCAAGGACAGGCTAAATAACTTGACAGACTATACTTGAAACTTAGAGTTCACCATTATTTTCAAGCAACAAAACAAGGGCGCCACATAGGTGTATCTTAGACTCTCAGCCAATCAGAGGCAAAAATTTCCAACCTGAAATTCATTAGAATGCCTCATGTCAGCTCTAAATCATGTGCTTTCAGCAAATCCTAGTAAAATAATTGTTTCCACAATTATTGCCAACGCTGCAGAGTTCTAGCAACTTTAAAACAAATAATTTCAGATCGATCATTGACAAGGTTCTCCCTTGCATCAAAAATGATTGGATCCCCTGAGCTTATCAGCACAGAGAATCTTCTTCACAAGTTTTATTAACACGGGGCTCATTTTAAATGAGTTGTGACTTCCTATATCTTCTTTCATTGATTGTTTCTTATTAACTTGTGTGTCTTACATTTCCTTCATCCTTAATGATACTTCCATCAGGGAACCTAACTTTAGGAAGCCATGCAAATCTTATTAGTCCTTGATCAACGTGGCACAACCACAAGAATTTCCACTAAAATTCCAACTGTTACGGGCCCGTGTCAGGCCCGCCACTTCACACTCCACGTGTCGGTGGAAGTGGTCCACACCACGCCACACGTCAGTCGAAGTGATTGCATATAGAACGAATTGATTGCATAAGTCGAAGTGATTACATCAGGGACGAACTGAACGTATGCCAACAAAGGAACCAAACTCATCTGCGATATACTGCAGATGCAAAGGCCCGTACTCCGCACCTGCCTCGCCTCCTCGCCCCAGCAAAAGATCTTTTGTACAAAGATCTTTCCAAAGTCAAATCCCTGACTAATGGGATGTATGGTAGAACCCAAACGGTCAATTCAACTTCTCTTGTCAGAGATATTCAATGTCAACCAGCCTATGGAGGGACGGATTGACACCTAGGACGAGACAGACCTAGAGGATCTGATAACACGTGTCACCGCATCCAACGGCTCTCCTCTTCCCATCCTTAGTATAAATACCCCCTCCATACGCTAGAAGAAGGATTCGAATCNAGGCCTAGAGTATCTGATAACACGTGTCACCGCATCCAACAGCTCCCCTCTTCCCAGCCTTAGTATAAATGCCCCCTCCATACGCTAGAAGAAGGATTCGAATCCGATTTTCCCCTACTACATTGTGCATTCGAGTATCAATCTCTCCCTTTGATATTATCACTTTATTATTACACTTATTCAAACACTTCCCGGCCGGTGTTCCGCCTCCGGTGAACCTTTTCCGATTGAACTATAAGCTGACTTGACCGTTGGAGTGCTTGCGGCCGCTCCCAACCCCTACGGGAAAGGTCACGAGCTACTAACGACGTGCCACGTGTGCAGGAAGAGCCGACATGAAGACTAATCCTGTTGGCCACGTGTCGAAGCCATTTTTCGAGGTCAACACCAACCTTACACTTTGCATGAACAGAAAAGTGAAACTCTTTAACATTCCATGTAAACCTAGATTATTCTAATTTCGAACCACCAAGTTTCCTCCCAATCCCAGCTTAAAAGCTAATGTCAATCCCGCAAACAAAAAAGTTACACTATCAGGCTCCATTCCGCTAAACCGTTGAATTCCTATGCCTAACAACTCTATCATCAAAACCCTCCCCCAAACACCAGAAAACCTAAAACAGGAAAAGCGCATCAGAAAGTCTCCATCATTTCTTTGCCCCCAAATTATCCAATTCTAAAACTCTCCATCAAGTAAAAATAACACTAGAAAACATCCACACATATAGATAAAGAATGCATACAAAATCACCGTAGTCTTTATACGTTAAGCAGCATTAACTTCATTAGCTTACTTCTTGGCGATAGTAAGTGTAAGCAAGCGCCAGCTTGGACTGCATATTCCCATCCTGCGCAGCGAAATAGTGATGCAAAAACGCCTTGGCTTTGTTCTTCTCCCTAGTCATCCCAGTATTGTAGAAAAATCCCATAACCGACTGCGCGTGCGGGTCACCGCCAATACTCGCCGCGTCGATCTCAGACGCCGCCTCCTCCATCAGCCTGTATTCACCCCTACTCGACGCTTCCACCATCTTCCTCACCGCATCATAATAGATCAACTCACTATTAATCAACTCGTTATTAGATTCAACCGATTCGGGTTCGAATATGGGGGACCAGGAGCCCGGGTCGAGAACGGAGTCGGGCAGTGACTCGGAATCCGGGAAGTCGTCGAAGTCCGATGAGTCGGCGAAGAAGTCGCCCTGTGAGGACGGATTGTGTGTGACGGCGGGGTCGGATAGGTCGTCTTGGGTGAGTACGAGGACGAATGGGCGGGCGAGTGTAGAAAGTGGAAGAAGAGCAAGAAGCAGGAGATTGAAACTAAGTTGAATTTCCCGGTTTTTCATTTTCCGATTTACCTTTCTCCGGTGATTCTTCGTATTTTCCGGTTGATGGGAAAATGTTTGAAAGAATGAGTGTGTGAATAAATTACGCCGTGTTTGGATTGAGACGTTACATGAAATAGAATCTACCAATACGAGGGTTGTTATGGAAGATGGAGATTGCATCTTGCCTTTGTTGGTGTTAATTGTTTCAACACACACATACATCAAATTTTAACTGACGTGACGTTTCACTCGTTGTACTTAAACTTGCACCACATTAGTCACTCAATTTTATACTGTTATACTCCATTACTCACCAAGTTAATTCTGTCACTAAACACTACACGTGAAAGACGGATTTTACATGTGGCAATTAAATGCCATGTCATTCTCCCAAACAAGTCTTACCCGAATATTAATTGAAGTTTACAATCAATTGAAGTCGCATAAACCTCACAAACCTGATTTCATCTTGCTAACCCTAAATCATGGAAGCCCAAACCTAATTTCAGCTCGCTAACCCCAGATCATTGAACTTCGATCGGTAATTTCATCTCGCAAACCACAAATTTTCTCACCCAAATCAATTAACGGTAGAACCAGTACAAGCTCCCAATCTCGAGATCGAGCCTTCAACACCTTTGAAGGGCCCATCCCTACCACAAATATTGTGGGTTTGAAGACCTTTCGAGCCTTCAACACCCCTAACTAGGGTTTGAATATTGATGCTACCAAAAATTGTATTCGTTGATTTTTCGAGTTTGAAAATTGAAAATGAGCACGAACACAATCTTCCAGTACTTGAAACAAAGTATTGAGATATGTCATTGTCTCCCCTCTGATACTTAAGTTAGAGAGATAATTTATGCAAAATGCTATATATTGAAAATTATATAAAAGTGTACCTAAATAATAAATTGAGGTCTTATATTTATAGAGGTAGGTAACGTACACCTAATATGATTATGTTATTTGAATCCTTAAGAGTCTTACCTTTAAGAGTTGCAACATGACAGATATTGCACAAATGATATTTGGATAAAGATGAAACTCCAGTGGTCCTAACAAGATAGGACAAAATAGATGTAATAAGATTGTCAGAATTGGATTAGCCTTTTGTTATTGGAGATTTTTAATGGATTAGGTGCTGTTAGATTTGGGGCCAAGGCATAACCTCGAAGAGATCCTACCCAGAGGGAGGTGTTCTTGCCCGAGGAGGTAGATCGATGAGGTCTACATGGTGTAGAGAATACTGATAGAAAGCTCGAAGATGACACCGTCCTAAGGTGACAGACCCGAGGAGCATGTGCCAGATACAATGGAATGGTCACAATTCTTCCTCGAGTGTGGTTGTTCGAGAAGGGAACATTGTTGACCATATCAAACACCTTTCTCAAAAGTGTGAAGCATAAAAAGAAGCACAGAAAAATGGCAACATTGGTCCCTGAAGTTTTGTTAAAATTACTGTAGCACATGAATACAAGTGTAAAGGTTGGTGGGAAGCCCAGGTAATCTGCATTGCGGATTTTGTTCCTGCGCTAGAAGGTGGTGATTTCTTCTCTAATCAAGGGCTTTACCTAAAGGCATCACTTTCGATTAGAGAAGAGATACATCCACTAAACCGGCAATCTGTAATTATTTTCCTCGTAAGTTGCCATTCAACCCACCTAAATTCTGTTGAAATCGAGCCTTCAACACCTTCGATTTGGGATTTAGTGTTCACATTGAATTGGGGTTTTCAGATTTTGTTTTTACAGTTTGTTCAATATGATGGAGGTTTTGTTTTTCAAATGGATTTTGTGAATTCACACTTTCATTTTAATTTAGAGATGTGTCTGGTGAGAAATGGGAGGAATGATGTGGCGCTTAACTGCCATTTGCCAATTTCCTCATTCACATTGGCAACAGTTTGTCACATAATTAACTTGGTCAATAATGGAGTGCAACAATGTAAAGTTCAGCAAGTAACGTGGTAAAAGTTCGAGTATAATAAATGAAGCGTGACGCTACCTAAAATTTGGTGTGTGTTGAAACAGTTAACTCACTTTGTTGACATTTGGTTCAATGGCAATGTCCCATAACCTTTGTTCTTATTGCGGAATAACCATATCCTTCCGTTTTTAAGGAATACCCTGTGTGATATTTTACGTGCGGAATACAATATTTTATTTTTTTTTTCTATTTTCTCAATAAACCTTGTGGAAGAACGAATATAGCATTCTCTTTAAATACAAGAAAACTAAAATAAGAAAAAAATAAAGAATTAATTGCAATCGTAATTACAAAATTTTCAAACCAACAACCCCACCCCCAAGTGAAAGGACCTAAAATCCTAAACTGGAAAGTTCCACCACCATCCACCACATTCTAGTGTCACCGCCTCAAATTACCACCAACTGTCTTTACATAAGGAGAAAAATATGACTGTAAATACAGATATGAGTTAAGACTGAGCAGATACGAAAGTCTCAAATAATTCCTGCAAAATCAAAAATCTTATGAGCAGGGCCGACCCTAGTCTAAGGCAAACTAGGTCACTGCCTTGGGCCTCACATTTCAAGGGGCCACATAAAAAGAAAAGAGGCCAAAAAAAAACCCTAATCCAAAACCCCTCGTAGCCTTACAAAAAATGTTGGAAGAGAGTCAGAGACGCCTATTTTCTTGCTGGGAAACACATGAAGACAGCCTATATAGAAAGCCATATTTTCAAAATGGTCTTTGACTATTTTAGATTTACAAAACTACCAAAAATACCCCTAAAATAGAATTTATATCTAAGTTATCATAATATGAATAAAACTTCATCTAAGTCCTTAATATATTTTTATGAGAAGACCAATATCAAACAGATTATTTAAAGAATATAAAAAATTAAGATATATATTAACAATTAGATTCTATATTAGATTATTCAGTAATAGATTAAGAATCAAAAATATAAAAGAATATTTAGAATACACAAAATCTTAAATAAACTCCTTTTTACAATTAATCTTGCCTAGTAATGAATAACCATACAATGAAAAAATCTAGAGGTCCTAGAGGTCTATATAAAACTAAGAAATTTATAAATTAAAAAAAGAAGATAGAAAAAGAATTTAACGAAAATATAAATAAAAGAAAATATACAAATCAATTATATGCATCACAAGAAGCATTGAAATGTTTTAAAAATAATATGTCTAAAATTTTTATAAAAGGTCCAGTAAGAGCTTTAATGATAAATGATATTCAAGAACTTATAGATAAAATAGAAAAAAAAAAAAGAAGAATGATAATAAATCATAGAATACATGTACAACTTGATTATAAGATATTTTCTTCATCTTCATAGTTTTCAATAATCTTTTCATATATATTAATAAAAGAATTAGTAGGAAATGGACAAATGATAATAAGAAAATATTATAAAAAAATAGTAAGATATCTAGAAAATACAACTATTAGAAATTTAAATAATTATATAAAAAAAGGAGAATAATTTTAGATTAAAACTAAAAAGAAAACAAATAACGAATTTAATAGGACAATTAAATGAACAAAAAAAATAAATGAAGATAAAATGTGTGTAACATATTATAGATTAAGAGTTTTAAAAAAAATTAAAAAAAAAAGGATAATGGATTTAAAAGAAATAAAATTTGAAAGACAAATAATAAAAAATGTTAGATTACCAGTAGGATCTTATCAAATAAAAGGAGCAAATGCAACTATGTTTCAATCATTAAGTTCTTGAGGAGAATAAGATGGATTTCTTAATATGTAATTAAATTGGATAAGTGTTTTTTTATGGCAGACATATAAAAATATAAATCCACATGATAAAATAGATATAGAAGAATTGTAACAATTAAATATACATGATAAAAATGTTAAATAAAAATTATTAGATATTCAAAATAAATTAACAATACAATTTAAAGAATTAAAAGAAATGATAGAAAATGTTAAGATTATAGATGAAGAAACTCTAAGAGAATTCCTAAGAAAATCAGGAGAAATAATAAACCATGATAAAATTGGAATGATTATAGAAAAAATGGAAAAACTAAATGAAAAAATAGAAAATAATAAAAGAATTATAGCAATAAAAGAAAAGATTAAGAAATTAGAATTAAAAATAGATGATATGTATAATAAGTTATTTGTAGTACAAAAATATCAGAATATTAAACCAAAAGTTTAAAATGTCATTAGATGAAAGTATTAAGAACTTAAAATTATTATCAGAAACACTAATACACTATGTTCAAGCAGCGAAGAATGAAATAATAGAAATAAGAAATGATATAAATATATTAAAACTTGAAATAAGAGAGTTAAAAGAAAATAACAAGAATAAAGATAAGAAAATAAACAAAAAAACTAATAGAAAAAGAAATAACTAGAATAGGGAAAAAAACATTTTGAATCAAAAAAATTAGTAATAGAATTCGGAAGTATGGATGATGAATTTAGAAAAAATATTTTACTATGATTATTAAAAGAAGAAAAATTATTAGAAAAATTACTAGAAAAATTAAAAGTTGACGAAAAACAAGATAATAAAAATGAATGAAGAATTAGATTTACTT
>CAIGRN010090686.1:0-21289 GCA_903798345.1 Fraxinus anomala | reverse complement strand
TGATGTTTTTCTCTCAAAAGATCTCACAGAAGATGAATGTTGAAAGCAGTAACATGTAGGATTTACTCTCTAGACTTTTTCTCTCAATATTCAACCTTGGAAAAACGTGCACGTGAGTTCTGATATTTATATGTAGGTCAATAAACGAATGGGCCGGTTAAAAAGCTTTGAAATCGCGAAATAAAAATTTCTCGGACAGTACTGTCACTCGAGTGAGGGCCCGCGACAGTCAAGCGACAGCTTGTCACTGGACCGAAGGAGGGGCGACAGTCTAGCAATGATATTTATGCTTTTGTAGCTCGAGCTAAACCTTGGTGACAGTCCAGAGAAAATTCGCGCCATTTTTCTCCTTATTCCAAACTCGAAACCTTAGACCTACTAACTAACTTTTGAACAAGTTTTACTTTTTGAACTTTTAAATCATATCAAATTAAGTCATTTTGTCTATTGAATTTGTCAATTACAAAATCAACTAAAACCTAACAGAATATAACTAGTATATTGAGATGGCCATGTATACAATATACATCAACGAGGTATTAGTTTCTGGAAAATTCCTATTTGCTCATACTTTTGATCCCATGTATCTTGCAGCCAGGGGCGGAGGCAAGGGAGTCCAAGGCCCTGAAAGTTCTCTGATTTTTATTTGTATTTTTTTATATTATATATATATATATATATATATATATATATATAATAGAATCTTATTTTCCATTTTCCTAGTGAAATTTTGTGCAATTAGTCCTTAACCGTTAGCACTGGGAAAATTCGTTTTAACCTTTGAAATAAGAATTTTCAGTCCCCAAAGTACCTTTGCATTTTCTACATAATTCTATTAACTTTAGTATTAATTTAATTTAATTTAATTTTTTTATTGAGATGACAAGCTAACTTTTCGATGTAAAATTGACAAAAAAATTATGCTTAACATCTAACATAATCTTTTAGACAAATATTTAATTCATTTTCAATTTCGAAAGAAGAAACCTTTTTTTTTTTGAACGACAAATCTCTTAAAAAATTGGTTGTACGCAGTGCCATTTGTTAAGTTTTGCAAAATGTTCGAAGAAAAAAATCCTTGTAATGATGGAAATTTTTTAAATTTATCTTTAGTTACGTGAAGCATACTTGTGTATTTCTTCTTCACTTATATCAATAATGATTTTTTTCAATTTATTTTTGCATTATTTTTGCATTTATGTACATGGGAAACTGTTCACACTTTTGCCACACTTACATTCTTGTTCACCTTCCATCATATGACACGTAATTCTACCATTGATTTGTCCAACACTTAAAACAATCAATGACCTCGATTTTGAAATATATTGGAATGTCATCAAATATGTACACAAATAATGTACAAATAGATCAATTCTTCCATTTATATCCTCAAATTTTACAATTATTCAGTTATGTCTAGTGACGACTTTTTTTTATAAACATGAAATGTTGTTGATTCATCTTTTTTTAAAATTTTCTTTGCTTTGTTATTTGGATTATTAGTTACGGTACTTTGATTAATTTTATGCTTTCTTAATAACGTTTAGAACAAAATATGTAATTTTTTTGTTTTATTAAATGTTGTTCTTATTGCTAGCTATCTCTACGTCTCGATTGCCGATCGTAATAGGCCCTTTCTATTATCGTGCAACATCCTTTATTGTAAGCATCACATGATAGAAGGATTTCCAAGCTTTTGCCAACCCATTAAACAAGCAGACGTGCAACGAGATTAAACAAAGGATTTTAACATATTGCGACTTGTTTGATAAGTCAGACTGCACATTACTTGAAAGTATATTGTTACGCCTCTTCCCAAAGGCTCAAAGTAAAAGTATCACGTGGCAAGTCACGTAGGCATGGAGTCAACAAGAAAGTCAAACAAAGACCATAAGGTCAGAATATGAAAAAGTCAAGCAAAATCGAAGTCTCGCAGTATAAATCGAAGTCCAAGCTGATGCACTGCTTCAAAGGACAAAGCACTCCCACCTAGAGGACTACCTCAAACATCCCTCCGAGGTTCTCGAATTCGTCCGAAGTTCACGAGGTCGACCCTATTTCTTGTAATAAATTTGAGGATCTTCTAGAAGTGATTGATGTAATATTTGTAATAAAGTTTGTAAGTGTGTCATCCTATTGTATAGAGCGGCGACCTCTTATCAATGTATTGATTGCATGAATAGAGAATGATGTGACATCCCAATTAGGGAGATGAGACCACGTGGTTTCGATCCAACGGCCACCACGTCGCCAATATAGTATAAATAGGTTCTCTTTGTAACTTAAAATGGGTTGAATTATTGATTGGAATAAGGACTATAAATAGGTTCTCTTTGTAACTTAAAAGGGGTTGAATTATTGATTGGAATAGGGACTATCGTATATATTCGAAATANTGAATTATTGATTGGAATAAGGACTATAAATAGGTTCTCTTTGTAACTTAAAAGGGGTTGAATTATTGATTGGAATAGGGACTATCGTATATATTCGAAATACATACTTGAACTTTGGAGAAAAATATACAAAAACTTGGGCTTATTTTCTATCTTCTTTGTATGTTTATGAGTTGTAAATTGCAATATACGATGTAGCAATTTCAATATACATTATATCTATCCTTCCATATATTCTTGTTTGTTTTCACATAGATTAGTTTAATTTCAACCCATCGATCATTGTTAGCGCGATTACTTTTGTTCCACCCACCGAAGCTTGAACACTCTTGTCTCTAGCCGCAGAGTACCTCCTGCGTTCATTTCTCTTTTTTACCGTCGTTATTCCGGTAGGAATGCACCTAAACCGTACTTGATTTGGTGTGAGTGAGCCTAACATCTATTGGCTCATTTTCAGGGGTCAACAGATTTGCGCCGTCCGTGGAAAATTCTTATATTTAACCACAAAAGTACTTGTGGGAGAAATCCAGTTAAAAATATTTTGGCAAGAAAGTTCCAACCCTTGAAAAATGAGAGTTTTTGAAGAAAGAACCACCGGAGAACCTAAAAATTCAATACTTATTCGATCCTTGAAGAAAGGAAAACCCGTTGAGAAAAGTTTTTGTGACAAATAAGTTCAAACGGTGATGAAAGTGCACCTCGAAGGATGAGGGAACACACTGAAGAAGGAAAACCCTCACGGCAACCCCAACTGCTCATCAACGACTCCTACAACATAGGCGAGGTGGGTCCAGAGGTGGGGACAGGGTTGTAGCTAGGCTTACCAAAGAAATGGCCACAATGCCTGCCAACATGAGAAGTATAACCAGCAAAACATGGCCATGCATGAAATGTTGATGAGCATGCAAGGCCGATGAGGGTAACCCGTTCCTCCATATGCAGTCCCTGAAAGCAGGCTCCTTCGCCATTAGTGCCTAGGAATAGACAGGCTCATTCTTCTCCCCCTGTCCTTAGGAATATGCAACATGAGCCTCCTTGGATCCCTCTCCCTAAAAATAGATATGAGAGAAAGGACCGGGCTAGGAGTGAGGCAGGACCCTCCCAACCACCTCTCCAAACCAACCAGAGGGAGAATGAGGACTCTGACGAACCCAGAGGTCCTGTGACCTTGATGACGACGATGACCATTCGCCATTTTCACAAGCTATTAGAAATGCCCCAATAATGAACCACTTCACACTCCCTAAAATTTCTAAGTATGATGGGAGAGGTGACCCCTCGAAGCACATCAAAAACTTCAAAACTCATATGAATTTGAAATGGGTCACCCCAATTATAAAGTGTAGAGTTTTTCACTTGACCTTAAGTGGAGGAGTTGAAATTTCGTATACAAGGTTGCCAGAAGGTAGCATCCGGAGCTGGCCGGACCTCAAAAGGATGTTCTTAAAACGCTTTGCTACTAGGAAAGAGGGCGAAAGGCCCATTCAAAGGTTGCATGACACGCGACAACAGTAGGGCGAGAAGCTAAAAAGTTTCTTGTCTCGCTTTACTGATGAAATGACCTACTATGTGTAAGTCACATATAGTAAAGCTTTAATTGCCTTAAAAGGAGGCTTGTACATGAACTCTCTCTTTTGGAAAAATGTGCAGAATAAGGACCTTGCCACCTATGATGCCCTGTTAGAAATGATAAGGTGAGAAATCCTCAATGAGGAATTGAGAGATCATAGGAACAGGGCCAGCCAGAGACTTTTCACTTCTCAAATACAAATGAGAAGAGGTCCTACTTCTCATTTGATGGACTACCAGACACCCCTAAATTATGGACAAGAACTAGCTACAACAATACTCAATATAGTACCTACTTTGACTTATGAGGAAGTAAATCCTAATGCTGGCATGTATCAGCATCAGCCCTACCGAAGGCATCTGCAGAGGGAAAGAGATAAGGGCGAGGTGCTGAACCTATAAATAGGGATGAAGCACCCGGTTATTGTACATACCATCAATCTTATGGCCACCATATGGAAAATTGTTGGAACGTCGCAAGACACTCCCAAAACATGAATCAAGGAAGAAAAAGGCCCTTCCGAAGAGATGCTCTCCCCCAAGGCAGACCCAACAGTCTGGGAATGTTGAGCCAAGGTGCTCCAATAGAAATGAATCCCTAAGGGAAAGGGATAACGACATGGAGAGACCCAAAGAAAGTCAAAGACAAAGACGAAGCCCCCCAACAAATGATGCCAAGAGCCAATCAGGGAAATCGACACAATCATTGGTGGCCCACATGTGGGAGAAAATCTAGAAACGTGTAAAGGAATTATGGTAGAGAAGTAATAGATCCCCCTATGACAAGTTTCATAGTTAACCGATTTGTTACTAAAAGAGCAATCTCACCAATCACATTTACTTAAGAAGATACAGCAGGTGTGCATTATCTACAATGTGACGCCCTAGTGGTAAGAGCTGTCATGGCCCGTAACGGCCTGAAAAGAATGTTAGTGGATAATGGAAGCTCGATCAACATTATCTTTGGAACTACCTTTGATAAGATAAAAGTTGACCACGAGCCGACCCCAATGAATTCCCCCTTATATGGCTTCACAGTAGATAGCATCATTCCAAGGGGTAAAATCACTCTAGCAATAGAGATGGGGAGTGTACCCTTGACTCTTCACCATTTCATGGAATTTTTGGTGGTTGATAATCGCTCTGCCTATCATGGAATGCTTGGGAGGCTAGCCTTGATGGAATTATGGGCTCTCACATCCATTTGTCACCTATGCATGAAGTTCCCAATCGAAAATGGCATAGTACTGTCCGAGGTGATCAATGAAGTGCTAAGTAATGTTACTCTAATTCCCTAAGAAAAGCTGAACCAAAGATTGTCAACGTCATTGTAACCGACCTTGACATGAACGACGTCCCTGAACAAGGGGAAGACGTCCAGATAATCAATGCCCCTGAAGAAGGGAACACTCTTGGAGTCATACGAACATTTGAAGAATAGGCTATTTGTGAAAGACAGATCACCCTGAAGAAATGAAGGCTGCAGAAGAAGCAGTTAACTTGGAGGAGCTAGACCTTCGCATCATTGATTGTGAGCCTCAAACAGCACCTATGGAGGAACATGAGAGCTTCCCAGCAGACCCATTGGATCCTTCCAAGCACTTGCAGGTTGGAAGAAATTCGCCAAGAAGCAAATGAGGAGCTGAAAAGCTTATTACTAGGAAATCTTGATGTGTTCGCCTGGAAACATGGCGATATGGTAGGCATTGATCCAAAGATCAGTTGCCACCATTTGAACATCAACCCAAAGGTTGTGGTACATAGGCAAAAAAGAAGAGCTATCAACCCTGAAAGGTATGAGGCTCTAATGATGAAGTTAAAAAACTAATCGATAATGGATTTATCCGGGAATCCATATATCTTAAGTGGGTCTCAAACCTAGTATTGGTCAAAAAGTACAACGAAAAGTGGAGGGTTTGCGCAGACTTTTCAAATTTAAACCAAGCATGTCCTAAGGATAGCTTCCCACTTCCCAGAATAGACCAGCTTGTGGATTCAACCGTCGGACATGAACATCTTAACTTCATGGATGCTTATTCTAGATACAATCAGATCCCTATGTTCTTATTGGATGAGGAGCATACCTTATTCATCACAGATAAGGGTCTTTATTGCTACAAGGTCATGCCTTTCGGGTTGAAAAATGTCGGAGCTACCTACCAAAGACTTGTCAATAAAATGTTCGCCGACCTTATTGGAAAAACTATGGAGGTCTACGTGGAAAATATGCTGGTGAAGAGCCTAAAAGTACAGAATAATGTTAAAAACCTTAATGAGACCTTCCAAATTCTTAGAAGATATCGGATGAAGCTCAATCCTTTAAAGTGTGCATTTGGAGTTTCTTCAGGAAAGTTCTTGGGCTACATCGTCAACCAAAGAAGCATTGAAGCGAACCCTAAAAATGTCAAAGGTTTGATTGAAATGAGGTTAACTCAAAAATCAAAAGAGGTACAGACTCCCACTGGACGAGTAGTAGCCTTGAACCGCTTCGCCTCTAAGGCAATAGATAAGTAGACACATTTCTTTAAGATCCTCAAAGGAGAAAATAAGTTTCAGTAGACAGAGGAGTGTGAGATAGCCTTACAAGAGCTAAAGAAACACTTGGGACAGGCTCTCATTCTCTTCAAACCTAGGGATAACAAGCCACTACAGTTGTACCTAACAGTAACTTTTGAGGCCATTAGCTCGATTTTGATAAGAGAAGAGAATAGTCACTAGTTGCTCATATACTACGTTAGCAAAGTACTCTTAGCAGCAGAGACTCGCTATCCAACATGGAAAAATTGGCCCTTTCTTTGGTGACAACCTCAAGAAAATTGAGGCCATATTTCCAATCCCATAATATACACGTGTTGACAAATTTTCTCCTCAAGTAGGTGCTACAGAAGCCTGATGCTTCATTAAGGTTATTGAAATGGACTGTAGAACTTAGTTAGTTTGACATTATTTTTAAGCCAAGGGGTGCCATCATGGGCTAGGTCCTAGCAGATTTTGTGGCAGAATTCACTCCCATCCCAGAAATAGAAGAAGAGATGGAACATGCCAAACCTCCAATTTGGAGTCTATCAATTGATGGATCCTCAGGAGAGACGGGGTCGGGAGCATAAGCTTATTTGTGCTATGAGATTTGGCTTCAAAACTACCAATAATGCAGCAAAATACGAGGCCCTCCTTGCTGGCCTAGGGTTAGCTAAAGAAATGCAAGTAAAGAGGCTCGTCATCAACAGTGACTCCCAGCTAGTAGTAAGTCAGGTTCATGGTAATTTTTCAGTCAAGGATAAGTCTATGGTAGCATACCTAAAATTGGTTATAAACTTCATCCATTCCTTTGAAAAGTTTGAACTGGTACAAATCCCACGCGCTGAGAATTCCCATGCCGATGCATTATCTAAATTAGTAAGCAGTAAAGATTTCGAACTGCTAACATTCGTGCCTATAGAGCATCTTTCTGGACCTTCTATCTTCGCTGGCGAGACTGTTATGTGGGTTGAAAACACTCCAGCTTGGATGAGGCAAATAATATCTTTCCTCAAAAACTAGATCCTACCCCCTGAAAAGGTGGAGGCTTAGAAGCTCAAAAGGAAAGCTACCCACTTCGTCTTGCAAGATGATGTACTATACAAATGTAGATTCTCACTGCCCTTGCTCATGTACATTGGAGGAGATAAAGTAAGTTATGTACTCTGAGAGATCCATGAAGGAGTATGTGGGAACCACACTGGAGGGTGGTCTCTAGACAGGGATACTACTGGCCCACCTTGAAAAATGATGCACAACAGTCTGTTAGAAAATGTGACAAGTGTCAACGCTTCGCTATTATTCAAAGACAGCATTCTCAAGAGTTAAATTTTGTAACCAGCCCTTGGCCATTTGTAAAATGGAGAATTGATTTCATAGGACCTCTTTCCAAAGGAAGAGGAAACTCTAGCTTCGCAATTGTTGCCATTGATTGCTTCACCAAATTGGTAGAAGCCGAGCTACTTGCCAAAATCATTAAGGCCAACACTTCCAAGTTCCTATGGAAGAACATCATTTGCATGTTCGAAATTTCCCATTCGATTGTATCAGACAATGGTGGATAGTTTGACAACAAGAAAGTTAGAAACGTGTGTGAGGAACTGGGCATCAAGAAACATTTTTCCTCCCTACATCACCCCAAGAAAATGGGTAGGTTGAGGCTATTAACAAAACGATCAAGTATACGCTGAAAAGGAAACTGGATGCAACTAAAGGGTCTTGGGTTGATGAACTACCTCAAGTGCTCTGGGGTATCAGAACTACAAGCAGAACTGCTACGGGAGAGATCCCATTCTCTATGGCCTACGGGGTTGATGCTATGAGCTATGTCAAAGTGGGTTTGCCATCTCCTTGATGAATGCATTTCAATAAAATAATTAATGACGAAATGATGAGATGTGAGATTGACCTCCTTAAAGAAAGGAAGGTCAATTCTCAAGCAAAATTGGCCATGTATCAAAGAAAAATGACCAGATATTATAATTCGAAAGTAAAAAAGAAGTTATTTCGTTTAAATGAATTGGTGCTTCGAATGGTGTTCCCATCCTCTAAAGAGCATGGCCCAGGAACTGTAGGTCCAAACTGAGAGGGTTCCTATCGCATCTATGAAGAGGTTCGGCCAAAAACCTACAAAATTGAGGATATAGATGGAAAGGCATAGCAACATCCATGGAATGTAAAACATCTACGCAAATATTATCAACGATGTAAAATATCCAGTGTATACAATCTGATGTTCAATAAAAATGACTTTTGAATACATTTTTTATGCGTTAAAAATACCCACCCTAAGGAGGTTAAAACTCTGGTGAATGCCTCCTCATAGACAATTCATCTCTGTAACGAGACGTACGAGCAATTCGACGAAAAGCTGGATCTAAAAAAGGACCACTTCTGAACTAACAAAACGTGGCACATGCCCCTAACAACTAAAGTTGTTAAGAAAGCTCGAGCATGAACGAGCTGCTCAACACATGTTGAGGAAAGCAAAAGACAAGACGAATTGCCCATACAGAAATACAAGACTAAAATCTAAAGTGCTAAAGAGCCTCAACTCATATGTATCAATCTACGTAAGTTCGAAAATTGATAAAGGTACACGACCTTCTAACACTTCGATAAATTTTAGTGTTTGAATTATTATCGAAGTACTATGTACAAGGGTCTGATGTGACTTAGGTCTTACATATGTCTGATCTCATATGTTTGATTATCTAGTTACACAAATTCTGAAGTAATTAAGAAGGCTTCAGTTAATTTATTATTTGAAGTCTAATGTGTTTAAGTTCTGAACTTTATTGTTAGGTCAGACCTCCTGACACTTGTAAAATATTTGCAAGTTTGATTATGTTACTGAGGTTCATAATGGCATGAGTCTGACCTTGTTACATGTTATTAAACTTCAATATTCGTAAGTTTGATATAGTCAAAGCTTTCGAAGTTATTGTACATCTGATGTTATTATCAAGTTGATGTTACTTTAAGTTTGATTTAATAACTTAATTGAAGTACAAGTCATTCGGATTTATATTGGCAAGCACATCAGAATTGAGTAGATGTGGTAAAGATGCATAAAGTAAAGGAACACAAGTATTGAATAAAAGAAGTTCATCCATTCATAAAAGGATATTTACATTTGTTGGGTCGAAGCCATTATACTTAATAAAAATGAAAAAGGTGCAAGTGAAGAACTACACCTTAAGAGGGTGGGGGTTAAGGAGCCACGAATGGACAATTGCATCAGGGGCCACTTCTTCAGCTGCTCGTTCAACTATATTGTCATCCAGTTCAATTACTTGGCTCCCTTTTGCTGGAGTTCAAGGCTCGGACTCCTCCTCCTCAAGAAACCTAGCCCTCAACTCAGAAGTGTTGACGCCTTGAGTGTTTACCTCCAGCCACTCAATCATTTCAGTGTAAGCTTACCTCCTCCAATATTTTCCAAAACTTTTATACGCTTCGGTCAAGTTGAACTTGGCAAGGAACATCTTCTCAGCATCTCTGTTGGCCAATTCAGTATCACTTCTGACACTTTCCACTTCTTCAGTTAGGCCAGCCACTTGGGAGGTCAGCTTTTAGAGCAACATTCTATTTATTGACCTTCTCCAAGGCTTCAACTGCCAACTTTTGGTTGGCATCAGTTGTATCCACTCGCTTCATTAATGAGGCCACCTAGCTTTAGGATAGATGTACCTCATTCTTCAAAGTTTAAATTTCTACTAAAGCAGAAGCTAACTTTACTGGCTCTTCATCTTCAAGGCCTCCATCTCTACCTTGGCCTTGCTGGCAGCCTCCTCAGCCTGAGAGACTTTATTAACGAACTCCATTTCTTATTGTGAAGGTTTTTAAAGAGGACTTCTACTTCTATAGCCATGCCAAATGCCCTCTGCCACCATCGTGGCAACGACATCGACGACATCATTTTTCTCCACGAAAGATTGCCAATTTTTCGTCTAGTACTTATGAGATGTAGTGGTAGCAGTCTGGATCTCAGAAGGAAGAAGGGCAAGAGCCTCGGATTCCAACTGTCGGTCCGCTTAGCCAAAGCAGATTTAGACTTAGGAACTTCAGAGGTGGTGGAGTCACTTGAAGTCTAGGCCTTCTTGGTAGGGTCTTGCCTCTGGGGCTCTACAATAGTTGGCCTCTTCTGTCCCCCAGAGGCCGCAACCATCGAGCTGCCTAACAACTTTTCCTTCGCTTGGACCTCAGAGCAGGGAGGAAGGACATCCCTTGAACCACCCGCCCCATTGGGGGTCGGGACCCTGAACCTTTTCTTAGGTTCTTCTTCAACAACATTTTTTCCCTATTTGGCATAGGAGGTCGTCCCTCTTCCTGAGAGGCAGCCTTCTTGCTTACCTTCTCAATTTTGTCCCTCACCTATTTTCCTCCAGTAGATGAGGGTTTCAGCTCCTTCCCCGATGTGGATGTGGCGGCGAGGATGGTGGCCATATCAGGGGTGTGGTGCCTCCTCTTATTAAAATTTTCTACAGGCCAAGAAAAAAATAAGGTTAGCAAAATTCTATGAAAAAGACGTCAAGAAAAATATTAAAGCGTAAAGACATCTTACCCTTCTTTGCCATCAAACTAAAGTTTTCAAAGAAGCAGCTTGATTGGATAAAATGGCTGAAGTCACGCAAGTCCAAAGATTTTTTGTAGACCTCACTAAGAGTGTCTCAGTAGCACTCAATGAACTTGAACCGCTCAACCGACCCTGCTAAACAAATACAAAAATGTAAGTTTCAGTCCTCGTCAATTCAAAAAATCAAAGAAGCAGAGAATGCACTCACAGGTATTGGAGTATGAGGTTAGGACTTTGACGTGTGGGACGATGTCACCCTCACACTCCTGCCACTTCCCCCTGACCCAGAACCAGGTCTTCTTCCATCATTTGATGGAAGAGGGCAGGCCTACGACAAAAGGAGAGTGCGACCCCCAAGGACACAAAGAGTACGAACCCCGGGAGTCTCTTTTTCTTAAAGATCGAGGCTGGTATACTGTTTGAAAAACATGCAATAGCATGTCCTCGCCTAAGGATGCCTCTTTCTAAAGGAAGTAAGAACCCGCCAACTAGGCCCAGGCATTATGGACGAGCAAGGTAGGAGCCAGCCCATATAACCTAAGGACAGCCCTAAAGAATGGGTGGATCGGTAGGCGAAGCCCAGCCTTTAACAACATCTCAGTAACGGCGACGCAACCTTGCCTAGGGTAGTGGGCTCACTCGTTAGGAGATGGGGAAAGAAATTCGATGTCATAAGGGATTCTATACTTCTCTTTAAAATTGGCTAAATAAGTAGGATCTACGGAGGGTGGGATTTTGGCTGCCCCTAGGCTATGTCGCCATCCCTATTATTACCCCCAGAAATAGAAGCACCTCGTCCATCCTAAACGACTCTGACGAGGTCGGCTGTGTTTGTGACTGTAAAACCCATTTCACTAGCTATCTCGCTAATATCTACGTTTTTCCCAGCAAATATTGAAGAAGCCATTGATTTACAAGATTGCTTAAATTTTTTCAAAGCTAAAAAAGAAAAAAATACAATACTTACGAGTTTCTCAAAGAAAATGAAGAAGGAAAAGCACTGAAACTCGCAGAAATAACAAGAAGAAAGGAAGAAACTCGACAGAGAAAAACACTTAGAATAAATTTCAAGAAAACTTTGAAGAGTTCTTAGAAAAACTTGGAGATTTGGGAAATTTGAGAAGGAGAGACGCAGAGATTCGTGCAAAAGTAAAAAAAAATTCTCTCAAAAGTTTGTGCCTTTTATAGGCAGACCTACTCAACCCTAGTCGTAGGATTTTGATCCGGGTCATCCAACCGTCCATTTAGAAGTTTTAATCTAAACCATTCACCACATCGACGCTTCGTCTTCTACAGCCCAGATTAGAACGTATAACCTACGCACCCTCATGTGGCTAAAACTCGCCAAAATACGTGGGAGACAACCATCATTGCTCATTAAATATATTTGGAGACAAACCGCTTCAGCCGTCTTTTCTTGAAAACGCACCACAACATCAAATCATTGGGGCGCCATAATTAAGGACACCTCGTGTTTCTCGAAATTTATTAAAATAAGGTGCATTGTAATTATCAATTCTGAAGCCCCATGAGGGTCTGACCCTCATAGCTTCAACCAGTTCAGCTAGCTCTTCGGATATATATAACTTCAAATGTTAAAACTTCATAATTACCCCACCTCAAGTACCCCCTTCCTAGAATTGTTCCAGGAGGTGAAGTGTTACCAAGTAAACTACCTCAGACAACACCCGCAGAGGGTCTGCACAAGTTAGATACATTTTAAATGAAATACACCCATATACAAAATTTTTATTCAAGTCTATGCATTACATAAATAATCATGCCTAGATTTGGAGGACTATTGTTACATCTCGCCTCAGAGGCTCAAACTAAAAGTGCCACGTAGGTAGGGAGTCAACAAGAAAGTCAAACAAAGACCCATAAGGTAAGAATATGAAAAGTCAAGCAAAACCAAAGTCTTCGCAATATAAACCAAAGTCCAGACTGATGCACTGCTTCAAAGGACGAAGCACTTTCACTCAGACGAAGTTGCCCAGGGAAACAAAGAAAGGAGTTGAAGCTTTCCACCTAGAGGACCACCTCAAACATCCCTCCGAGGCTCTCGAACTCGCCGAAGCTCACGAGGTCGCGCTATTTCTTGTAATAGATTTGAGGATCTTCTAGAAGTGATTGATGTAACATTTGTAATAAAGTTTGTAAGTGTGTCGCCTATTGTATAGAGCGGTTGACCCCTTATCAATGTATTGATTGTATGAATAGATAGTGATGTGACGTTCCAATTAGGAAGATGATGCTACGTGGTTCTGATCCAACGACCACCAGTCGGCCAAGGTAATATAAATAGATTCTCTTTGTAATTTAAAACGTGTTGGATTATTGATTAGAATAGGGACTATCGTATATATTCGAAATATATACTTGAACTCTGGAGAAAAATATACAAACACTTGGGCTTATTTTCTATCTTCTTTGTATGTTTATGAGTTGTAAATTGCAATATACGATGTAGCAATTTCAATACACATCATATATATCCTTCTATATATTCCTGTTCGTTATCACATGGATTAGTTTGATTTCAACCTGACGATCGTTGTTAGCGCAATTGCATTTGTTCCACCCGTCGGAACTTGAACATTCTTGTCTCTCGTTGCAGAGTACCTCCGGCGTCCATTTCTTCTTTGCTACCGTCGTTATTCCAGTAGGAATGCGCCAGAACCGTACTTGATTTGGTGTGAGTGAGCCCAACATCTGTTGGCTCATTTTCAGGGATCAACATATATATATCAATAAGAGAAAAACAAGTTACAATTTTGTCTACTTGTTTTATCTCGTATTGCATAGTAAACATACCATAAAAAACTCTCCCCCACTTTTCAAATGGATGTTATTGACGATAAGCATTCGCTCGAAAGGCAGCATTATAGAGTAAGTTCAATTATTTTTGTATACAAGTGAATAATATCATTTTAGATACTATCCTCAATTATTTAATTTACGTTACCAAATGTGTCAATATAGTTCATTAAACTTGCAAGTAGCCATGTGCCTTATTGTCGAGTAAGATAGTGTAGGCACTGTCAATATTCTTGTAGGTAAGCACGTGATGATGTTTTGGTGTAAAACATGTTACCTTTTTTTTTTTTTTTTAAATTTAAAATCTATGTTTAATTAATTTCAAAACGATAAGAAAAATAATTTAAGCAATGTTAGAAAGAATAGAAATTGAGACATGATACGGTGTGGACTCTACTAGCTCGATGTAAAAATTCGGCTCAAAATTTTAAGTACAAACTAAAATAGTGGTATTGAGATTGTGTCCTTGTAAGAATTATCACCAAGTGTTAGAAAATTTCAGATCAAGTCTCACATCAATTAGGTTATTAGGATCGACCTAATCTACAATGTATTTAATATGCTATGCAAACATGAATCATTCTTTAAACCATGAATATGTTGAAACATAGATCAATTTATAAGAGTTTAGACTACTCTTCTCAACAATGTTGATCTTTTAAGATAGAATCACAAATCTTAACATGTTATCAGAGCCCATTAAGGTCAGACGAACAATTCGATCCGATTAAAACTAAAAAAATGAGCACACAAATTTTAAGATTGGTTTGTTCAAACGAGCCATCATCTTGCGGCACATGTTAAGGAAAAAAATCTCATATCGAATAAAGATGAAAACATATATCAATTTATAATGGTTCGAGCTACACCTCTTAACAAGGTTGACCTTTTTAAGATCGAACTCTAATATTTAATAATGATCGGCCCTCCAATTTCTGTAATTCAAATATCTTGTTGGTTATGGGAACTGATGAGATTGTTTTTGATTAAAGTGGAGTGAATTATTTAATTTATTTATAGGTTTTACTTGAAATTCTTGATTATTTTGCCTTGTCAAATTTGAAAATTAAAGAATCTCTCTCCCTCGCTCTCTCTCTCTCTCTCTCTATTAGAATGAATATGTCATTCATAGCAAGTTTGCATAGTTCCTCTCTGTTTTTTTTTTTATATTATTTTTTATTTTTTTATCTTAAACATTCAATTCATTAGGTCATTTCAATTTTAAAATTCAATGTTCACTAAAAATAAGAAATAAGTAAGAAAACCAATATTGAGGGAAAACATTTTGCTATCTTAGCTTTTGTGCATTAAGTATATAATTACGTTGAACTGTTGAACTTTGAGCGACTTTTTTCAAAGGTTTTAACAGTAAAAATCGTGAATATTTTTTATTTATGTTTTTATCTTAACTATGTCCTTGATTAAGTGTACCTTTATGTTTTACAATTTTGCACGATCTTGTTCGATTTTATTTGTTTTAAATTTTTTAATTTGTACTTTGTAGAAGGAACTAAATGAGGGACCTGTTAGAACCAAACTAAGCGAGATTGAAGTTTGGGTGCAATTGGAATAATTTAGAAAGTCATGGACTTAAATGGGATTTGGAGAAAGTTTGAGGATTCAATTGAAAACTGGAATTGAGTCCAATTTGAACTATGCTTGTTAAAAAATAATGTTGACCTCAAATCTTGTGCATCTAACGTGGCCAACAGGGAGCATCTCCACGTAAGCACTCTCCTGCACACTAGGATAAAATTGTTAGTCACCCATGACCTTCTTTAGTGGTGAGGGAGACGATTACGAGCACTCCAATAATCAAGTCAGTCGATGGTGATGAAATATATTGTGTAGGATGTTAAGCAACTTAAACCACGATGAAATATAATGTAAAAAACGAGAGAGAATGGGGGCAATGTATATGGTTAAGCGTCTGTATTAGTATTACCCTTAAAATAACAACGAGGGTCAGTTTATATAGTGGAAGAGGTGGTCACACTTGACCTTTAGGCGTTTGTTGCAGAGATGTCATACTAATCAATCATAGAAGATCTTAACTTGGAAATATCTTTGTACGAAAGGCCTTTTGAAGGAGGTGAAGTAGGAGATGCTCTCCCTTGAAGAAGAGGCCCGCTGCCTCTAACTCTTTTCCTATAGCAGACGTGGCACCTCGTCCAGGCCATGGAGGTCAACCTCTATATGGCACATCGGTGGAAGTGATGCATAACCTCGGCTATTTTATGTGCGGACTCACCTCAGTCAAGTAAGAGGTAATGTGGAGTCTGTGCCTATTTAATAGCTAGATGGCTGCTACGTGTGTGACGATCTGGAGTCTACGGACTCACTTCAGTCAAGTAGGAGGTAATGTGGAGTGTGTGCCTGTTTAATAGCTAGATGGCTACCATGTGTGTAACGATCTGGAGTCTCATCATGAGAGATGTAACAAATAATGGGGCTTTTTCAAAATATTTTGACATGAATTTTTATGGGATTAGAACACTTCAAATAAGTTTTTTCCATGCATTATTAGGATTCACAATTTAGAGATAAAATTAAGAAGAAAATACAAGGAATGAAGTAGGGTTTGGAGAATTCACTGAAAAAGGAGAATTCAAGCTTGTTACAAGACTACTTTCCACTTTCTTCTTTTTCTTCATAAACCCTACAATGAATTTCAACTTTAATTTGTATTTTTCTTGTAAAATAATGATGAATTAATTTATTTGTTAGAGCGAATGTACATTTAATTCTAACCTAAACCCCGAAGAGGGTTCCATCCATTCTAATAAGCACATTCATCTAGGCATGTAAACGATCTGATTTGGATTATTTTTGACATTAAAACAAAATGTTACAAAATTTAAACCCTAACGATTTGGTTTGATTTCAAAATGCAGTTTCTTCGTGTTCACTTTTAGTTTACTAATTTATTGATTACAAATTATATTTCTACTTTATTGGTGATGAAACAAAATAAACTACACTTATTGAACTATAAATCTTGAAAAACGCGTAGTTTACTAACTAAATTTGACATTATATGCGGAATTATACAATTAATAAGCAACAAGTCACTTTTAATTATTGCTAAATGGTTAAACAAATAGTCCAATTATCCTAAATTGAATTTTCACAGTTTGTAATATGGAAAGTAATAAAAAACACCAATATTGATGATGAAGAAACTTAACCGGATAAAAATTTCGGGACCAAGCCAATTACCTCCACTATAGACAATATGGATTACAGTTCGTTTCCAGCCTAGCAAATTCCACTAGTTCCCACTGTTATAATTCCCGTAATCTCCAGATCTGCTGTTCCTCCGACTCATGATCTGCTACCGTAGATATTATCTAGCCAACCTACTAGATCTCCCAATCTACCTCTTGTAGCCTCCAAGATCCGCAGTAAATTCCAGACTCCCAATCTTCTTCAATTGTTTCTTCCAATTGGATATCCAGGAATCACCTATTCATGTTCTTCTTACAAAATTTAAACCCTAACGATTTGGTTTGATTACAAACTGCAATTTTTTCGTGTTCACTTTTAGTTTACTAATTTATTGATTACAAATTATATTTCTACTTTATTGGTAATGAAACAAAATAAACTACACTTATTGAACTATAAATCTTGAAAACGCGTAGTTTGCTAACTAAATTTGACCTTATATGCGGAATTATACAATTAACAAGCAACAAGTCACTTTTAATTATTTCTAAATGGTTAAACAAATAGTTCAATTATCCTAAGTTGAATTTCCACAGTTTGTAATATGGAAAGTAATAAAAAACACCAATATTGATGACAAAGAAACTCAACTGGATAAAAACTTCGGGACTAAGCCAATTACCTCCACTATAGACAATATGGATTACAGTTTGTTTCCAGCCTAGCAAATTCCACTAGTTTCCATTCCCGTAATCTCCAGATCTGCTGTTCTTCCGACTCATGATCTGCTACCATAGATACTATCTAGCCAACCTGCTAGATCTCCCAATCTACTTCCTGTAGCCTCCAAGATCCGCAGTAAATTCCAGACTCCCAATCTTCTTCAATTGTTTCTTCCAATTGGATATCCAGGAATCACCTATTCATATTCTTCTTCCAGCGCTTGTAGTCCAACCTCTCTCAGCCTCCAGAAATTTCAGAAGTCCAACTGAGAAAGTACCTTCCTCAAAGTGTTAAGGAAGTCAGGTATTTTGGATTCACGAATCTTAATGTAATCAATCTGTGAATTGTGTTCTTGGATCTCTCAAAAGATGATATGAATATGTTATGCAATGAAAGCAAAATGAAGCAACCACCTTAAATTCGTCCTAAACTTCTGTATTTATAGTTGGGGACGTTTTGCTGTTATGAGCCATGTAAAACTCTTCAAAATATCGAATTAGATTTGGCCGCATAAATGTGTCGCTCGAGCGAGGGAGTTTGTTGCTTGAGACAGCTCGAGCTATGGAGCGACAGCGAGGCGATAGGCGGGCGAAGAACGTTCTATTTCTACCGCTCGAGCCAAATGTTGGCGACAGTCTAATGAAATTTCGGCGCCGCACTTTCCTTGTTTTCAACCTCTAACCCTAGCTAACTCATCTATACAAAATTGTATCCAAGTCCTTGACTTTTTACAAGTGTTCAATTACGACACTTTTGTTCACAAACATGACAACTATAACATTGGACCTAACAAATCTAAATACCAACAAAATCACAATAAATTGATGATTTTATGGAGCTTTCTGACTTTCAACTTTTGCAGTGTGAAAAATGTGGCATCTAAGGCATAAACTATGAATAATGATGGATTGATTCGTTTATCACATTAGAGTAGTTGGTAAATGACAATTGACCAAACAACTCATAGTAGATCAAAGTTTTAGTATCGATTTGTTATTTTGGAAGCTAAAATGTCAATTTATCAGCTCGACACATGTTCAATGTGAACCAATTTCTGGTATCATTTCAATTTTTTTTTTAACTTTTACATTATTTTTAATATTTAATATTTAAAATGGTCTGAATTGATTGCAAACCATACTTAAAATATCGAAATCTAAACTAAACTATTTTAAAATAGTTTGCTTTGTTTAAAACCTTCTCCACGTGACACCAAACTGATGGTTTCACAAAGACGGTTTCAATTTGATTTTCCGATTTGATTGTTTTTGTTTACCGCCATTTCTTTCTTATATGGGGACCATGAGGTATCATGGATAGTAAACCGGGCTTTACTTCCAACTATTCGCATGAAGGTCAGTTTCAGCATTTTCTCGCGACCATTCTAATTAGGGAAAAATTCACAAGTCAGGTATTAAGTATTAGTTATAGGCCAATTCAATTTTTTGGTTTAAGTTTCAAAATTCAAAACTTAGATGGTAATTAAATTTTATTAATTAAATTAAAAATTATATGTATAATAATATCAATCTCTCTCTAGTCCGAACACAGTCATGGCATCCGTCCGTCGCCATTCCATCTTACAGTCATCAACATCCACCCGTTGACATCCACTCTCATAGTCATCGGCATCTAAATAATTTCACCGGATGAAAGATAGAATCTACACAAATCGCTGACGATTGACCAACTTCTTCAACAGTGAACCGATCATCATTCAACGACGATTAATCATCATCGGCTCAGATATTAGAGAGAGAGAGACAGAAACATAGCGACCGTTGAAGAACATCGACGACTGAGCAACATTGGTGTAATTTAAACATATTTTTTAAAACTGTAATTGAAAACAGCCACTGATGTAATTTACAGAGTACTCATCGGATCAAATAACTTCAAATCTCACCGTCGAAATCTAATTAATTGAATTTGTGAGCAGTTCTCTTGAATTTACATTGATATGTTGCCTTTGACATTGTTTCAATGGCCCGTGACCAATTCTGTTGAATTTGTAACTTATAGACATTGATATGTTACCTATGAATGGTGATTTGTGACCAATTAATATTGATCTGTGAACTATAACCAGTGACATATGAACATCTGTGATATATACAATATGACTAATGATTTGTGAATGGTAGCATGTGACTTATGTACTATAACATGTGACATGTGAACTGTAACCTATGATCGATACAATATAACCTGTGAAATTGAAATTCGTTAGAGTGGGATGGGAATAATTGGTTTGAGGATTGAAATTGAAATTTGTGGGAGCGGGAGTGGGATGGTGTGGGGATGAGGTGAGGTGGGGTGGGGTGGGATGGGATATTATTATTTAATATTAAATAATTGATTCATCACCTGATTTATGAATAATTAAACCTCATACTCTGAGTTTTGCACAATGATTTTCAAAATCAGGTTAGGGTGTAATTACCACTTCTAATTATACTAAGGCCTTCTCGAGCCTCAGTCCAAACAATATTATAGCCCATCAAATTATATTGAGCAAATTGAATAGAACTCCATTGGGCCTGGGCCATTTGGCCCAACACTTCTTTTAGTGCTCCTCCAAAGTAATTTTTCTGCTCAAATGAATCAATTTTGATTTTTATATTTATTTCTCCAGCGATATTAGTGAAGATTTGGGATTTGTTAGATGTTTGTTAGGCACATATTTTGTGGATCATAACATCTTAATTTTTTAATTGATGGTTTTCTTCCAAAAATAATTGAATGCGCAACCTCTTGTATTTATCGTAAAAAAATGGAAACCTAATTTGCAAACCTGTAATTTCTATTATTCTAACACTTTATCCATTCAAGACCCAAATTTGGGCTACTTGTGCAATCAACTCTTTTAATAATAATAAAAATAAATGGCCCGCACATACATGGTGCAGTGGTAAAATCGGAAGGTTCTCTACAGAGTATTGAATGTTCGAATCTTCGCGACAGTTGAAAGGAAACATTTATATTGGAAGATAGATGTCTTGTGGTGACAAAGTTATGGTGCACTTTGTCGTCCCTCAGAGTGTCTGTCCATAGTTGTGGCAATCGAGCCGAGCGGCTCGTCGGCTCGGCTCGTACTGTAGCAGCCAACGAGCTGCTCGGGCTCGTGAAAAAACGAGCCTGAGCCGAGCGAGCCGGCTCGCTGGCTCGTCGCGTTGCCGAGCAGCTCGTGGGCTCGGCTCGTGGGCTCGTCGATAATATTATAAAAAAATTAATTAATTTGAAAACAATCAGTGACTGTTTGGTCACTGATAAACGGTCACTGATTTAATTTTTTTTAATTTTTTTTAATTTTTTTCTCTATAAATACCCACTCATATTCAACATTTTTTCCACCAATGCTACTCTCATTCTCTACTCTACAATTTATAAATTATCAACATTCAACAATATCATAATTATCATTCATTCATTTCATTCTATTATCATCTTCATCTTCTACATTTTTTTTACATTATTATCTTGATTTTGCTTTTACAATTCATTTTATACACTACTACAT